>JAFBJQ010001414.1:91091-102026 GCA_016785345.1 Trinectes maculatus
CATATCTCATATCATATCATATCATATCATATCATATCATATCATATCATATATCATATATCATATATCATATATCATATCTCATATCATATCATATCATATCATATCATATCATATCATATCATATCATATCATATCATATCATATCATATACAGTTTCCCAAAAACATTATCACCATATGATGATAATATATATGTTTACTACAAATTGGGCTTGTTATTACAGAAGCTGTTATTTGGCTGCATTTGGTCATTTCACAGTGGAATGTTAGGTTTCCAGGCTCTGGCTGTTAGAGAAGGATTTTCCTCTCCGACTTTAGCCGAGTAGGAGGAGTTTCCCTTCTCGTGCCGGTGAGCCTGTTTCCCTGAGGGCTCAGTAAGAACTCGGTGAGCAACGTCGCTGCCTTCCACATTTAGCAGCTGTAACATAATGTTAAACAAGGAGACACTGCTTAATTATTGATGCAGTTTGCTAAAATATCAGAAAATATATTTCATATGCTCAGAGAGCCAAACATGGGCTGCATGGGAGGATTCATTTGAAAACATGTTAGTTAGTGATGAAACCCATGCAAGTTCCTGGCTCCAGAGATGAACCTTTCTATGGACTAACAATACACAATCACCTCGCTGCATCAGTCTTGTTCTGCCTTACATCAAACATGAATACATTTTATGGCACAGACCAAAGCATTTAGGATCTATTAATAGTGAATGAATTCAGGTGAGGGACACGACAGGTTGAAATGCAGAAATACTAGACTTGATGTTAAACTGTCTGTTTCACTGGTGGCTTTTTTCCCATTTAAACTAGCTTTTATTTCTTGGGTGATTTAGAAGAAAAGAAAAATCACCTATGTTCTTCTCTTCAACCGGAGTACAGTAAATGCAGACTTTCAGAATTATAGTATTATTACCCAAATGTCTCGAAGTAACGTTTGGTCATCCCCACATCTTCTGACAGAAGAGAAGAACAAAAGAATAAATTATAGCAAAAGACACCGTTTACTGAATGTACAGCGAGTGGGATTAAAACGTCATGGTATGATGATGATGATGATGATGATGATGATGATGATGATGATGATGATGATGATGATGATGTTAAGCCGCACAGCCACAGGGATGTCGTATTGGGGCCGTTTATCCATGCAGACTTAAAACATAAAAAAATCAGATGGTAATCACAGTGGTAAGAAGTCAGGCGGGATCTCGTCTCTCAGCAGTCACTCACCCGTCTCCCACTTCATTAAGTGGATGATGATGGATAAAGTGAACTTGGCTAGTTATTCTGGTCTTTCTTGGTCTTTCTGCATGAAACCTGTCAGCCTTGTGCCTGGACTAATGAAAACCTGCCCTCCCTGTCAGTGTGTGTGTGTTATGTGGCTGGAGTGTATGATGCTGTGGAGTTAGAGGTGATTGATGGCATCGTTGTAATGGTGTGTGTGTGAGTGAGTATGGGGGTGAGCAGAGATTAAAAACAGCACAGCAAAAGCATAAGAACAGCCACAGTAGAGTTTGCATGTAAACAGCCCGGGCTGCACTCATTAGTCAAACTCATTAGTGCTGAAGATGTTAATGTCTGTCTTTCAGAAAACAAGAGGCTTTGTTTACTGGTGGAAACCACAGTGATGACAGGGTTTTCTTTTTAATTAAAAGCAACAAGCAGCTCTCTTCTTTGTATTGGTATTATTCAAACATTGAACATGAACAAAAATGCATCATCAAAAAGAAAACATTCAAAACCAAATAATTCAAACTCTTAAAACCTCTGACTGGACGGCACTGGTACGTAAATCCAGTACTGATGCACGATGATTCTATGACTACGGCAGGAGAACTGGTGTCTTGTAGAACTGGATGGTAATAGTGACGATGATCAACCTTAAAAAAAAAAAACAATAAACTTTGATGCCTTTGTTTTATACATACGTTCAAATTTTAAATTTTCCATGATAAAGTACAACTACATTGTTTCTCTGTGTTGTTGAACTCATATCTACCAGTTGTGTTATTTACCAGCTCAAGCTGTAAATGTTTAAATTCAAAGCATCTGGGCTCACATATAAGGGAACTTGTGTTGGTGCCATACAGCTGTCAGTTCCTCAGTTCAGTCATTTCACACACAAACGTTCCTGCAAGCCACCAGTGGTTACCTGAGAGTGACAATCGTACCATTCACCAGGTGGCTGTTTGGCAAATCAACAGACTTTACGCTTGTACTTTATGAACTTCGATGCACTGCTGTGTTTCCGAGCGTGGTGAATAACAAGCAAATGGTGTTCGCCTGAAGGCTTCTGTTGTTGGTCTCCACGGTTATGTACGAGGAGTGAAGGCTGATTGGCGCTCGGTCCAGTCCAGACCTGCTCCGTCTTCAATGTGTCCCCTGTCTCCTGTGTGAATGCAGACGTGATTGGACTCTTGTTAAATGTGCCAGGCTGCCAGAGAACACGGAGCCAGTAATCGGACCCGATCACAACCTGCAACACACGTCTCTGTGCCTTCATGTGTGTGAATCGTTAATGTGCAACACATGACCCAACACATGCTTACATACATAGACCCAAGGGTGTTGTGGTTCTATATCTGTCAAGCGGCTTGTTTTGTGTATGTCTCCTAACTGCCTGTCTCTCTCTCTTTGGAAATACTTGCTTTATTGTGGTAACTGCTTTTTTGCCTGATATGATTTTATTTGCTCGTACGTGGTTCTTACTAATAATTTAACATTAGAAGGCAGCCAACTGTGTCTTACGACTGTTGTTTGGATTCCCTGCAACCCATTTAGAACCGCTTTGACGGACTGCATCATTTTATTTAATGTAGGGTCAGAGAGGCTTGTTGAGGGAATTCCCACCCTGCTCTCCAGGGGGTGATAACGAAGGTTTTATGACCGTGCCACAGAAAAGGACAGAGTCATTAAAGCGGGAGGGGGGCGGGGGGGGGGGGGGGGGTGGGGCCCCCCTCCCTCCTTTGGGGATCTGTGTCTTCTGTCAGCTAATGGTTTCTGTGAGGGACTTCCTCAAAGCCTAATTAAATCCAAGAGGATTCGCAGTATCAGGCGCAGCTACTCATTAAGGAAGCCTGGTGCTCGAATAGGCCAGTTGATGGTCCAGGTAATTACTGGGCAATAAATGTTTTATTCTGTGACGACCCACATTCGGTTACTAGAAAATAATTAGGGAACAACAAAGCAGCAGTATTGTAATGTATGATGTGATGAGGGATATTGTGTTGAGAAAAGGCAACGTATACATAACAAGGGCCCTGAGTAGGGATGGGCAACATGAGAGACTTCAACCCTGCTGGAGTTTTTGGACAAAATGTAGACAGTTTGAAGAGGTGAGAATCATCACTTCAGTTCTCACAGTTGCCTGTCACACATGTACTCGCACGCACATACACACACACACAGGCTGGCTACTTTTGTCACACTCTCCCACCTTTTGTTAGAATGGATGACTCATGCGTGGTGAGCAGAGGGTATTTTCTCACTGCTTCACCACTTTGTTTGTGTGTATGTGCGTTTGTGTGTGTATGAGCGAAGTAGTAAGTCGATAACCTTCATGCAAACAAACACACAGTCTGGTCATGAATGAAGAGTGAACAGGTTCATGTATGCACTCCTGTATTAGACTCCTGCTCTTTATCGTTCCACTCTACCTCTACCTCTCTCTCTCTCTCTCGCTCTGTCCCTTTTTAGCAGCGCAGACCTTCGCCCACGCAAAAGCTGCGTTGCTAGGGTGACGACTCAGTTAGCGGTTCCTATAAAAAGGGCCACAGGGTTGGAAAGGGCTGTGATGGGGAGTCCTGTTGTAGAGTTGCAGGAGTATTGATCACTGCCTGAGACTGTGCAGTGACTCTTGTCTGTTGATCCAATCCATTTAGTGTTTTCTGACATGCATCAATCCTACAGATGCCTATATGTCTTTAACATAAAGCATGAATGAATTAAAAGAATGAATATTTTCCATGTCTGTTCCTATTGCTGCATCAATGCAAAACTAAGTACCAAGTGCTTCTCAGTGTCATGATGCTTTCAAGATGCTTTCTCATCAGATGCCCATTGGTTCACTTTAATTTGGCATTAAGCAAATATCTTGGAGCCTGAAAAGTTGTATTCTGTCTTAGTCAGAGATCGTTATGTTTGCTCCCTGTTTGCACGTTGGACTGGAGTGTTGCACCCAGTTTCACAGGTGTCACTGAGCGATGTGTGACTGCCAGAAAAACAATGTAAATATAAGAGCGATCAGAAGAGTACAACAGCATTTATTCCTAAAAATGCTGCGTTGAAATCTCATCGATTTCAGGCAGTTGTAGAAGAGGGACTTTCTCTTGTCTGTGGAGGCTCTGCTGTTCCTCCCTGCTCCTCTCTGATTACTTCCATATGGGCTGGAAGCGGTCTGTATCTCCTGCGCCCCTCCATAAGTAATGGCTGATTAATGAGAGAGAGAGAGAGAAAGGGAATGAGAGGGACAGTGGAGGCTAATGAGGGGGAAAAAGGTTGAAGGAAGGCCGTGCAAGAGCGAGTCAGTCGTACACAAAATTGTAAATTGAGTGGTGAAAGTTAAAGACCTAGATACAGAAGGAAGAAGAAGGATGAGGATGTGTTGCTCCCGAGAGCTTCTCCATCGTGAAGCTCCTTCCACCTCCCACCCGAGCCTGCAGAGGCCTTCTCCAACATTTCTGTGGCTCTGCCTGCATGTTTTGCTTCAGCTTCACAGGATTTAGCATCCTCCCCCAACTTGGAAGCGTCTGACTCTGGCCTCTTAGAGTGGAGCAGTTTATTGTCTGATGGTTCCCAGCCAAAAAGGGCAGACTGCAGAGGGCGAGTCCATTTCCAGGACCGAGATATGGAGGCAGAAAACCTGAAAAAACAACTACGTCTGTTCTGTGTCGGCCTACTAATTCATATGTTCTATATTAGAATCCATGAATAGATTCTAATATTCTCTCTCTTTCTCTCTGTCCCTGTGTGTGGGTGACAAGAGGTATTTTAATTTTTTAATCCATACATCATATAACATGGGCAATATAGGGATCAGTAGTTATGTCCATCTGCCTGTAATTTGTTACTTTCTTCTTTATAATTTTGTATCTGGAGCAGAACTGAAAACCCTTTAGATTTTTAAATCATTTTTTATGGTTCCCTCCAGGTTACCTGGGGGGACATGTTAAACCCCCTGACGACTGCAAAAGTGGAACAAAACAATACAGACAACAGTCGGTAATGAGGAAGCAATTAAAAAGTAAAAACAAAGCCTGAAACGCTAATCGGTGATAATACAAAAAAAGACAAACCAGTTAATATGCATGTCTTTGGACTGAGGTGACCCAGAGGAAACGCACTGGGGAGAGCATGCAGACTCCACATAAAACAGTCCCGACCACTGCAACACCACGTCCTCCTTATTATGA
The DNA here is from genome assembly GCA_016785345.1 of Trinectes maculatus. Taxonomy (NCBI): domain Eukaryota; kingdom Metazoa; phylum Chordata; class Actinopteri; order Pleuronectiformes; family Achiridae; genus Trinectes; species Trinectes maculatus. Next base: position 96,507 of record JAFBJQ010001414.1, read on the forward strand.
AAACCTAATCTGGTTGCAATTATGTCCCCGCCAAACCACGTTTGCTGCTGCAGTTTTGGTTGCATAGAGACATCATCTTTTAGGAGACAGGGATGTTTTGGGTTTTTTCCCCCTGTCTTGGGGGGAACAGAGGAAGTAGAGGGGGCAAATGAGAGCATCACAGCATAATAGCAACCATCTGAATGAGACTGAGCTGCTGCATCGCTGACAGTCTCACTGATTACTTAGGAAACTCTGTGGGGAAATGTACTGTTCCGGTCCAGAAAACATTAAATTACTCTCATACCTGGCAGATGAACACTGTAAACAAAGAGCTGTTGTATGTCAGTAATGTGCCATAAAACAACATCCTTAATGAGAGTGCCTCCACTAACATGTCTGTGAGTGGGCATCAACCATATAAAGAACTATAGAAAAGCAGTACCAGTGCATTTTCTTCTTCAGTGATGGAGGTTGGTTGCAGCACACGTGGACCAGTATAAATCAGTTTGTTCCTCATTAATTTATTAATATTATTTATTAATATTATTTATTAATTTAATTAACATTTTTATAACCCGTCTACTCCAAAGTCTCATCCGCCGACTATCCAGAGGAATTCTGAGGTCATAATCAGAGTGAGTCACTGCATTCAGAAGGAGCAGTGTAGTTGGCATGACAAGACTGAAATCATCCTTCACTGCCTGGGTTTGTCACGTTGTTGTTTGGCAGACACATTCATTGAGATTTTAGTTCCCCCCTTTTTTGGTCTGTTCCTATTTTTGGACAAGCCGGTTGCCTGGTTACGTAACTTTGGCCCATCAGCAACAAAATTAGTCACAATTTCCCTCCATAGCAGTGATGCAGTGAGTTAGTACAATCAGATGATGTATCAAGGATGTCCTATTCTATTTCTGTATTTACTACTGTCAAAAATGACTCAACGATCGTTAGCTACGGAGGGGCTAAATTATTAATGCTGTTTTTTCCTGTCGTCTGATTTAGCTGCACTGTCATTGTAATTGTTTATCTCTCTTTGCAACATCTTCTCTCCTATCTCTGCCCGCGGTCCACCCACACCCTGCTCGCTCACCCTGCGCAACACTCAACCCAATCCTGACATCACGACAGTGAAGCCTGTGGACTGCTTTGTTCCACTTTGAAGTCAGAACCTTTATTAACTCTGATTCTCATTAACGTTAATGAAGGAGACGAAAATAGTCTCGTATCTCATTATCTATTCCGGTTCATGTCTGTTCTGCAGAATTGTAATGTATGTATGTAAAAGCTCAATGTAAAAACCAAGTATGTTTTAAACCAAGAAGAATCACTGTTTAATGTCGACACACTGACATCCAGCAGTGTTTCCTTAATGGAGAGAGTGAGTGGGAGGAAGAGAGACACTGACGAGCTCAGTGAAAAGGGTTAACAGGAAGACGAGGAGGGTCAACAAGACGAGATCACACCAGTCGAGCACTTAACAAGGGGAATTCCACATTGCAGTGTGATTGGCTGACATCATATCTCTATGATAGCTGCAGAGACAAAGGGCCACTTCATCAACATATGTCCTACCCATTAATGAGAAATGTTAACGATCTTAATGAGGCATAATAATTGACAAGAAAAATGAGATGTGTCATGTCTTCTTCTCTATATGCGAGCTCATGTGATTGGCTTTAAGGACATTTTCATTGTGCATCTCATGGCGCATGTGTTACTCCTGTCGCTACCACAAACCCTGAGGCTGAAAAAAACACACTTCTGATCAGCCTCCACAGAATATGCACATTTGCCACACAAAAACGCAGTTTACAAGTGTGTACAGTGTGTGTTAATTCTGCCTGCTATTTTTAGAAAAGTCTGCTCACAACAGGTCGGCCCCCTCAATTCTGTTTGTAGTTTACTCAAAACATTTTTTTAAACTGCATTAATCATTTTTAATGGAACCCTAGTTGGGAACCTTGCGCTGTTCCAGATTGCAGCCACCAGATTTCAGCGTGTTGTTTAGTCTGCAAGAACATACATTATTAAAGGAATAATTTGACTTTGTGGGATATACTTCCATATCATGGTAAACTGAGATAGTGGATTGGATAAATAAAAATGTTAGACGTCATCTTGCGCTCTGAGAAAATGAGCTTTGTTTTTTTTTCCCTCAGTGTTTGTTTTTTTCTCACCTTGTAGCCACTAATCCAATTAGTCAATAACAAAAGTGAGCGATTGGGGCAAAGTGCATTCGTTGCAGCTGTAGCTGGTGGGTGTCTTTACTCTTGTTGATTCTTTGCAACTTGACCTTTGCCCAAGTTGGAAGAATTTTCATCTTCTGTCAGTAAATATTTGTCAGTAAATAGTAGAAACAGAGGAATTGTTATGTAAGTTTGTCAGCTGCTGTGGTGCGTTAACACAGTCACAGCTCCTGTAACCATAATGAAGCGCAGTAGCAGAGGTGTGAAAGCTGGATGCTGGTGAGAAGCTGTGGATGTGGACACACAGTGTGTGTCCCTCAGTCTGCCTCGCACCTGCAATACACACAGGAGCATAAACGTTGCAGAGCTGCCTCAAGAAGATTGTTTTTCTGTCCAGTGATATTTCCTTCATCCAGATTGAGTCGCATATTAAGTGGCTTTGACACGCGTGCACAAGACTGTTTGCACTTGTGTATGTTTGCGTTTGCACATGTTCCTGCTTGACATTCAGAGTGTTTTGCTTGTTGACCCCCCTCATTATAATGTGTTTGTAACAGGGAAACAGATCAACTTACAGGAGCTCTGTGTGGGGAATGATATGCCACATTTACACTTGGCATTAAGATGTGTAGTGAGGGAGCATATAGCGTTTGACCCAACGTGTAAACGCACTGGAGACACATTGAAAATGGACAGACTTTCATTATGGTCTGCTGCTCTCTGTCACAGCTCAGATCTCTCATCGTGGATGTAGTAACACACAGACCACACGTGAATGGTTTAAAAGTTAATATGAATCTATGTTAATAAATCCGTTCTCTTATTTATTTGTAGGTGAAGGATGTATCATGACTTTATCTCTGTGTGTCTCCTGTCCATGCAGTGAACAGAGTATCTGCCAGGCGCGAGCCGCTGTCATGGTGTATGATGATGCCAATAAGAAGTGGGTGCCAGCTGGGGGTTCCACTGGCTTCAGCCGGGTCCACATCTACCACCACACAGGCAACAATGCCTTCCGCGTGGTGGGGCGCAAGATCCAGGATCATCAGGTCAGTGCATTGAAAATGAGGAGAAGACCTGCCTACTGACCGCCATTCACGCAATGCATGAAGCTACTGTAACTGGTAGTGCATTTACAGTGGGAGAGATAATTCAAAGTCAAACATCTGTTGACATCTAACTTCAGAATGGTGGTGATGAACCACAATTATATTTCCATCATCATTTATAAGGCCTCCAAATGACTTGAGTGAATGAATAATCAGTTGATGAGCATTGAGGGCCAGGTCAGCATGTGAATGTGAACACCCACTGCCTCGTCAAACAGTCAAATAAAGGAAAATGTAATTAAAAAAATTAGAAATAAAGTATTTTATTATAATATATATAATATATTTTGAATAAAGCCATGACTACAGTCAAATAAACAGTACTGAGTGTGCGTATGTGGCGGGCAGCGATGTGGAGGGGAAAATATTGTTGTCATAGTCCTGGAGTTTCCACTTTGTGAGACCCGCTCTGCCTCATGCTGTCATACAGGAGCAGCTTGAGGTCTCTCTGCATGGCTGGCTGCCCAGGACAGAAAAAAAAAACCCATCTTAGTATTGAAAGACATAGTAAATCATAAAGTCTCTTTAGGGCTCAGTAAGAAAGATATTGTATCAGTATATGAGCTATAGTGTTAGTCTTTGGGCGTTGGGGGTTTTAGTGGGAAGACTGGGTGTTGTTTTGTGTTTGTTTTATATCATCTTTGAGATTTTGGTACCAGGTGGACACAGTTAGTGTCATGGCTGAGGGAGTGTGACTGACAGGCTTAGACCTGAATACTAAGCCTTCACAGCACAAACACACACACACACACACACACACACATGCAGATTCTGTATGTGCGTGTGTCAGTGTTGGTGTCACCTGCACTTGCTCAAAACCCTTTTCACACTTTTTCACTCACTTCTGTCAGCACTACGCAAACTGTCATGGTGACCATTGTTACATATACATATATATACTATATACTGCCCTGACTCACTTTGACTCCCTGTTGTGGTCGTCAGGTGGTGATAAACTGTGCAATTCCTAAGGGCCTGAAGTACAACCAGGCCACGCAGACCTTCCACCAGTGGCGTGACTCCAGACAGGTTTATGGCCTCAACTTTGGCAGCAAGGAGGATGCCAATGTATTTGCCAGTGCCATGATGCACGCCCTGGAGGTGCTGAACTCCCAGGACTCTGGTAAGACTCCCTCATACTGTACTGCTTTTTAATAGAGCTGCAGGGAAACAATGGTGTGTGTGTGTATGTGTTTGCACTTGTACTGTCTGTCATTGTGGGAACCAGTTTGACTCTCAGGCTTTTCAGAGGGATTCTGGTTAAATTTACTGTTTTGGTTAAAGTTGCAGTATGGATTTGGGTTAGGTAATGAGCTCCGATGGTTAAGGTTAAGATAGGTGACGTGCTAAGGGATTGTGGATCAATAAGAGAGCATTAGAGTGAAGTTGTTGCTGCAGATTGGTCCTGTAACTTGGCAGAGAAGAAGCTGCTTTCAATGTAAATGTGCACAGGAAGTAAAAAGTCTTAGAGGTATGAAATGTCCAGAGCCAGGAAGCTGGACCACATGCGTTGCGGGACATGGTGTGGAACAGTCGGGATAACTGAAGACATGTGTCAACAGTAAAAACCTGTTATTCTTAAGTAAGCAAGAGTCACTAATTGGTCTGGCAGAAACACTGATTGGAGTTAATTCACCACAAAGAGAGAGACGGCTGCACTTACTACAGACGTGACTTCTCTTAATCAAAACTTCCATTTCCACAAGGGCTGCTTGTCTGAAAGCTCAGCAGGCAGCTAATGATAGACGGCTCCTGCTAACAGCGTGATTTAATGGGATGATGCATTTTTAGCATCAGTGAGCGTGGTTGCTGCTTACATTTGGCAATTAAACTCATTTTTTACAACCAGTCCTAATCGACTAGATTGCATAAGAGGGACAACGTCATGGCAAGAGGCTGCCAGTGCACGCATAGAGCATGGAGGATGGAGTCAGTGTTCATCTCTCTCTTCATGTCTCTCTCCATCACACACACACACACACACACACACACACACACACACACACACACACACACACACACACACACACACACACACACACATTCTGCTTTCTCTGCTACACCACAGTGTGGGCTCTATTGGTTCATGACCTTGAACAACTCATGCCATACAGTAGCTCCACTCTCCTCTGGCTGTGTCTACATTTATGTACCTGCCAGAAGGAAGGAGGGAGGAGGGGTGTGTGTGTGTGTGTGTGTGTGTGTGTGTGTGTGTGTGTGTGTGTGTGTGTGTGTGTGTGTGT
>JAFBJQ010001414.1:102082-124492 GCA_016785345.1 Trinectes maculatus
GTGTGTGTGTGTGTGTGTGTGTGTGTGTGTGTGTGTGTGTGTGTGTGTGAGGGAATATCACCCAGATGACTGCATGTTGGTGCAATGAGACAACAAAGGTGCAGCAGAGGTTTTGATTGTAACCTCTTTGTATTCCTATAGAGTAATTGCAGATGTCGCTTCACCTGCAATGTCTGATCTCTCTCTCCTCTCCTCTCCTCTCCTCTCCTCTCCTCTCCTCTCCTCTCCTCTCCTCTCCTCTCCTCTCCTCTCCTCTCCTCTCCTCTCCTCTCCTCTCCTCTCCTCTCCTCTCCTCTCCTCTCCTCTCAGAACACTTTAATCCAATCCACTAATTAACCTGATAGTCACGCACCTCATAATGCTAATTACAGCAGGGTGTGTGTGTGTGTGTGTGTGTGTGTGTGTGTGAGGATGAGAGAGAGAGGGAAAAAAAAAGTGATGGCTGGCAAATCAGAAAAATGTGAAATAATGAAAGCAAAATGTGTCTTAAAGGAGGATGGCCCATCAGTGTGGGAGTCACAATAGGCACTGTCTCACACAGTGGGATTTGCCAAGTCTATACTATATAGAAATTGTGTAAATATGTGTTACTTTGCCTGCATTGATTAGGAATACAGAAATCAATATCCAGACATGAACAGGGATTCAGTGACTTTGGATTTTTCAGTTTTGATGACAAAGTTAGAAAACCACAGAACATCATATCCCAGCTGAGCAGTTTGCAGGGTATGGAATGTCAGCACATTGTTGTGGTTTTTGAAGCTGCAACTTTACTGTCTTAGCAGAATTAGACTTTACATTTGGTGACAGACACATACTATGTTATTATGTGTTGGGTCTATATTACTGTATTAGCCCCATTCTTACTGTTGATCCATGTCTCAAAGTCAGCTCTGAGTCTTTGGATTTGAGGATGTTGTGCATAGAAAGTCATGAATTCAATGTTTAAAACAATGTGAGACAGATATTTGTATTTTTTTTGCTGTAAATGTGCAACTGATATCTAACAAATCCACTACCATTTGATTTTGAGAGTGTTCACCTGCACTGATGTGGCCAAAAGATCTAAACTTGCACAATTAGCTAATCCTTTTCACATTTGTGTACAAACTAAACCGGGTGAAAATCATTCAACATGGATAGTGCTGTGTGCCATGATGATCCCCCTTAATCCTCACTCTGTATTCAGTGCTGGCCACAGGTTGAACCCTGAGCCTCCCTCTCACTTGCTGTGCTCTTCATTCACATATCTTCTCTGACCAACCATGCTCCCTGTAATATGGCAGGACTTACCCATATTACCACTGCACATGTTAACCAGTGCTTGTACAACAGCTGAAATTGGTATATATCTGTTTTGGGGCTCAAAATATACATTTATAAAAAAAATATGAATTAGTTTATTTTATTACAGCAATAATTATATATATGGATGTTAAATGTTGTTTTTTTTTTTTACCAATATCCGGCATACCGATATTGTTCAGCTATTAATTTCCAATACTGATATCAACTGATACCGATATATGCGGGGTCCCCCCCAAAAACAGGAAATAATTTCAGGTGAACAAACAATGTAAACAAAACGAAACAAAAGTATCTCAAAAACTATACATCACATCTCTCATATTTGGACATTTTGAGTGATAGGAGAAGTAGCTGAAGAGTGTGATGTACTGTATAATAATGTGCAGGTTGTGTAAAAGTTGTGGCATTAAAAAGTAAAAACCAATACTGATAATTTCCGATATTAAATTTTAATGCCAATATTGGCCGATAATATCGGTAGGCTGATAATATACACAAACATCTGTGAATCTGAGTCACAGATTCATTGCACGGCCATATAAGAAGTGATTGTTCCAGATACTTGGTCAGAAAATGACTCCTTCAGATAAGCAGCAAAACAAAAGCCTTACTTTCATTCACTTCCTTTCACTTGATCTCCCTGTCGCTGCCACTTTCTCATTCCCCACACACGCTGCCCTCCTTGTCTACAGCTCCTTCCTCTCCTCCTGTCTCAGCAGTTCAGTGAGCCGCATGCAGAAGCCAGAGGAAGGCGACGTGCTTCTGCCCCTTTCACCCCACTGTTGTGCTAATATAAATATATTTGTAGTCCTGACAGCTGTTCTTCACGGCCTCTATTCCTGTCCAAGTCATCTGTGGACTTGACAATCCTCCCGGCACATGGGCTTGACCCCCCCCCCCCCCCAACCCCCACTCAGTCCTGACACATGAGAGTCGGGTCACTTATTTTCGACATGCTGTTTGATGTATGTAATGATATGTGCTGTGTGAATGATAAAGAGGAAGCTTTTAATGGTTATTTTGACACCTCAGCTGTGATGAGCTGTGGCAGATTTGGCTTAGTGCCACTATCACTATGTTGAATTTGCATGTTAATTGTTTATTGGTTGCAGTCTTATTGTTTTGGCATTTCTCACACCAGTACATGGACATTAGTTACTGACTGACAGTGTAGGAAGGCATTAACTGAATCAGTGTTCCCAGTCTACAAGAAGAGCTCAATAATTGATGGAGACATACAGTTAATCACACGTGGGTCTGAGAGGAGAGTTGAAATGAAACTAGACAAACAGCTGGATGAGCACAGAAATGGCAGCCACTCTTTCCAAAAGCTTTCATTTATTCAGCTTCTTTTCCATTTACAGTCGTCTTTACTTTCCAGAGCTGGTTTGGAGGTTTGTTCATTACTCTTGGAGAGTCACTGCTGTCATTAACATTTATTAGACTTGAAAAGATGTTTACAGTTATGGAACACAGAAAGTTTGGAGAAGGAGATTAGATCTTTCTGTGCATAGCTATGACATTTGTTTTGTTTTTGTTTTTTTTTACATTTTTTTAAAACTTTCTTTTGGTAGAATTCAGTTTGTTGGTTTATGCCTCTTTCTTTCAGGCAGAGAAGTTTTGCTGCTTCAGATAATAATATGTGACCAACATTGTCAGCATGGTGTTGCTCCTAACTCATAGCGTATGGACACTTGGTTGGTTGTCTGGGTCATGACAACACATTTGTTAGTGGCGATGAATTGAATAAAGAGAGTCAATCAGGAGTTTATTAAAGTCAGTGATACAATTAAATAAAAATAGTGACACAAAGATATATAGACATGTTGACATGACATGAATGCATGAACTCCGGGTCACATGTGAGCTACAGTAAGAATTAATGTGGAACAACATTGGTGAATAATCCTGACACTGATGACACTCATGACCTTTGCCCTCAGTGACCTGCTTCCCTTTTTGTGCTCGTACTCACCTAAGTCAGATCGTTATAAAATATGCAAATCAATTCAGCCATATTGTTGTTCATCTCCCAGATGCAGCCGATTCCCTGCTCTCCTAAATGCCTCTTATAGCCTGAAATTACGTCTGCTTTAATATCCCTCTTTGAAGTGTACTTTGGCCCAGATAGGGAAAGAGGAGCATCTTGATTAATTCAGCTGTTTAAAGGCTTCTGTGGGAAATGAGTGAATTTACCAGTCTGCAGTGTCTTTGTTGTTTGTGTTTGGCTTACACAGAAAACCCCTGTTTCCCAGAACCATTTTCTAAAGATACCACATTGGCAGGGTATCTCTCTCTCTCTCTCTCTCTCTCTCTCTGTGTTGTGTGTGTGTGATATGTGTGTGATGAGCTATTGAAGAAATCACGGAGTAGCTTCCATCTTTGATAAGCTTATGTGGCGACAGCTGACATGTGCAGGGAGCGTGTATGTGCGTGTCTATAAAAAAGTCTTGAAGTCATAGGCAAAACGCTCATGGCTTTGGTAACTCTTTGAAGTGTGCGTATGTGTGTGCTGCATGTGTTTGCACTTAAACAGCTCCTGGCTCGCCACACACACCAGTTTCATCACCTGATCTTGCATTACTAAAACCAGCTGCATCTTCTCTTTATTGTTATGTGTGGAGACAGCGGGCTCGCATGCTCATCCTCTTGACTCGTGCCAAAGAGACAAAGTGTTTTCCACTTCTCCAAAAAAGAAAAGAAAAGGCTAAAGATGGGCTGGATGGATCTGCAGGATTAGGAGTGGGACGAGTGGGTCATGAGTCAGTGGGCATCTCTCTGTGTTGTGGTTTGTGGTGATGTGCTCCTCTCAGATCATGGCGGAATATAGGCTGGGAAAAACAATGTTGTCCTGGCCTAACCTATGTCATTGTGTTAGATGTGCTTGTGTCAACACCTCGCTGTTTGTGTTGAAATGGCTGCAAGAGGAATGTGACCGACAGCATGACATATTGTATCTGTCTGTGGGAATGGAAACACAACGACACACAAAAGCAATGTGGGATATTTGCTTCTGACTTTGCGTGCGGGGGTTTAGGCTGATCTGCTCTGGGTCATCTGAACGCCCCAACAAATGTCACTTGATTACCTTTGCTTCAAGGTGAAAACAGATTCAAACTTAAGTTGTATAAACTAACCTCAGTTTTGTGTACATATGCAAATCGATAAAAATTGTAATACCGAGGGTGTCATAATTCTCCACAGGGTTTTCTACAAGCATTTTTCAGAACTTTATATCTACAATATATTGAAAATAATGAATTTGTATGTAAATAGTTAAATGCAGAGAAATATTCTCACTTGATTCTAGTTGGCAGGTAAATACAATATATAAAAACATTTCCTTTTTTTTAGATCTATCTATGGATTTGTGTTTTTACTCTACCTAAGTCTGTATTCATTAAGTGGCAGCTTGTATTTAGGTCATTTGCTCTATTTCTTTTTGTGCAGCCTAAGGTGCTATAGATATTTATTGCTTACTAGTAGGTACGTATTAAAATAAATACCGTTGAGTTCACAGTATTTGAAATCCAGTGGAGAAATGCATGTAAAAATAAGTGGACTACGTCGTATAGTAGTAGAAACATTTGTGCCTGAGAAGATGTACTTGCAGTTGTTTCCATAAAGTGAACAGTTGATGTTGGAATGTTGACGATCTTCTGCCAGATGAGCAGAATCAGACTCTCTGGTCTGTTTGTCTGCACAGCCACGCTGAGATTTGGCAGCAGCTTGTCTCCACAGAGACGTGTGAAAACTCGCTAACTGGGGATTGTCATTTATTTTCAGTCTTTATAGCCCATGCCAACAATTAGGGCTGGGCGATAAACCGAAAATTTACCGATACCGAAATTTACGACGATAACCGAATTCATTTTGCCCATGTCGGTATATTCGGTGTTTAAAAAAAAAAGAAAAGTGGTTTTCGTCTTTTGGCTGTGTGTGTAGGTAGGCTGTGTTCCCCTTTAAGACCCCGCACACAGTAGTCACGTGACTCCACCCCATCCAGTCTGTAACAAGAAGGGGAAGAGACGGTGAAGAAATGGAGGCGAGTTTAAATGCCGAAGCGGCAGCTGAAGCGCCAAGGGCGGAGGAAGAGCAGCAGCAGCTTGTTCCAAAAAAAAAAAACGCCACTTCCATCGTGTGGCAGCATTTTGGATTCAGCAGGGAGGATACTTGTCAAAAAAATGTAAAATGTAAATTGTGCAAAAAGACTGTTGTCACCAGCCAGGGCAATACCACAAACCTTTTCCACCACCTGCAGTACAATCACGTGGTTGAATTCGGCGAAGTTAAAAAAGCTCAAAGCGATAAGAGATCGGGGGGACCAGCAAAAAGTGCTTCCAGGCAGCAGTCATTTGCTAATAGTCAACAATATTTATAAGTCAACTATAAGTCAACTCAATATTTATATTCATTTATTTTCAGACACTGTAGGTTTACAGTCCTTAATTAATTTAACTACAGTAGCTGTGGAGTAATTATGCTGCCACAGCCCCATCTAGTGGACAAACTTTTTGCGCAAGGGATGGTGGTAGTTATCGTCCATTTATCGTTATCGAGGTGAACTGCTCAATTTATCGTGATATTGATTTTAGGCCATATCGCCCAGCTCTAGGATGAACAGTGCTTCCGCAACAGAATTGTTTCAGTTTTATCTGAAACCGCACTAGTGTGGACACCAACTGAGTTGCTTTGTCTTGTTTTCTACAGTGAAAGTGAACAAACCTTCTGCCTTGGCACATACGGAGCTGTCAGCGTTTAAGAACTCCACTGACATGTCATGGGTGAGCGCAGGAGCAATTATTTAGCTGAGCTGTTAGACTCAGGAGCTTGCACACCTTGTCAGGATTTCCAAATCATGGCAGAGAATAATACATTTGATCATTACTTGAAAGACATTCCAACGTCTCCCAACTATGATCTGAATCTCAATGAGAAACATGCAGCAACTTTACTGCAAATGCAGCCAGTCCTCCATGTTTCCCCCTTAACCAGCAGTGGTTTGGACTGAAGACACAGTGGTCACGGAGCAGAAAAAAACACTAAATGTCTGTTCCCCTTATTCCACTGGGGATTTGGATTGCGTCAGCGTTTCTTGGTGAATCTGTGTGGTTTTCTAACTTCTTAGTCTAAAGCATTCAGAGGAGTCAGTTTACCCCCACCTTGGTACCAAAACCCGTCATGTTGGCAGCTCATGTTTACAGTACTACTAACAGGCTTTACAATGCTTCCAAGTATATAAGCAAAACTTGAAAAAATCAAACAGAAGGAGGGGGTTTTACCCCCACACTGAAGGCCTGAGCCTTGGGAGGGGACTGCCTGTCAACAGGCATTTAAGGGATGTAGTGCCCTTTAACACCATAGAAGCAGAAGAACTAGTGGTGCCAGAATTCCAATAATGGGCTGATAGAAAACAACCAAGGAAGAATTTGGGAGGAATCTGAAAGATTTGAAGAAGCCATGATGATGCGTGTGGTGTTCGGTCAATACAACACTAGGTCTTCTTGTTTTTAACTGTCAAAGACAGCTCATTGTAATAAAAGAATGTGTGTGCTGAAGTTCAGACCAAGTCAGCGAATTCCAGAAAAATAGCACTGGCTTTTTGTTTAGGACTAATGTTCTCTATCACCACAAATTACAAATTGAAAGGCGACTTGTGGTAGTTTTCTGGTACTTAACTATTCTGACAGTACATTCGGTCGTAACTTCATTCCGTCTTCCAGACATGTCAAAAAATGTTTACTATCTGGTCGTGCCACAGAACCACTGGTCCAGACATACTATCAAGTTTCAGATCAGAGCTGGGTTGTTGTTGCTTAAAGCTTCGTTCTTCGATAAAGTCCAAAGATTGAATACAATGGTTGAGAGCAAATCGGATTCACATAAGGGTTTTAAGCCAGAAACGTTTATCAGAAAAAAGGATTTTGGCAGAGTATTGTTTTAATCTTATCTCTAAAAACACTTAAATGCTAGATTAGAACCATGACCACGCATTTGATTCCAACTGTCCCTGAACACATCCCATTAGATTAATTCAGCGGATCAGCATCCAGTATTCAGGTGAGCTGACACAACATGTCTATGAATATGAATTTGGACCTTTTGCGCTGTACCAAAGTTAACAAAGTAAGTGTTATGTTTTCTCCTTCGTAGTCTAACAGTTAAAGATCAAAGACACTAAGTGGTTCACACAAAACGAGATCCGATGCGACTAATTAAAGAACAGACGGTTCCACTCAGTTGCACTGCAAGATGAAGCAGTTAACATCCCATCATGCTCTGCTGCATGTGTAAAATCACTGAGCAAGTCCCAGCTGATTCAGTGTTATTTCTATATTGAGAGGGACTGAAAAGATATAAGTGACACTGAAAGAAGATTGATTATTGGGGGCACGGGATGCTTCTCTCACACAACATAATGGGACTTCTGCATTCAGATCTATGGGAACGACGTCAGTACATATGGTCAGAAACTGTGGTTCACAGAAAATAGAAAAGAGAAACTGTTCTAGCATTGGTCTACAGAGACGTTTAATTTGTGATCTGAGTCATCTCACAACATTGTCTCAAGGGGGCGCATGTGTGACTAACACGGATAACAACACAGGCCTGAATGTTACTGTGTGTGGGGGGGTGGGGTGGATCCGCTGACTCTGTTACGCTGTGGGAGCTTTTTGCTGCCATACTTTGGCACCGCTTGTCGCCTTAGAGGTAAGTATCACCACAAATCAATACAAAGTTGTTCTGAGTTATGGCCTTTATCCTATGGTGAAACATTTCTATTCTGGTGGGAGTACAGTGAATCAATGCTTGAAACCAAAACGTATAGCATCGCCTTCACAGTCACCAGATGTCAACAGAGCTGGACACCTATGGGAGAGGAGGGTCCAACCCATAGTCTCCCTGATGAAAGTCCTATATGTGGACTTCATCGCTCTTTATCCTACCTCATCTGACTTCTGGGTAGAAAGCTGTAAGATATTTAAAACATTTCAAGTAAAAAATAAGATATGAGCGCAATGTTAACCTCCAAATACAAAATATACGTTTAGACTAGGGCAGAACAACTGAAGTCAGGAAAATTACAGCACTATAACGTTCTCTGGGCCTATAATAAAGCTCTTCTGATTGCATAAGAGTTTGGAAGGGTTCACGCATCAAACACCTAGGGGGGGATTTCTTTTTCCCTTAAAGCTCTACCTTACTAATCTTTCATTTCCAATCTGCACTGCTCAGCACCATGTCATGTGTCCTTGTGCCACCTCTGACCACATCCTGTTCTGATTCCAGCTTGTTATGGCTGCATTCACACCTGCGTTCACTGCCGTCAGATCTGACTGCCAAAGGCTGTCTGTGTTTGTGTGCGAGCATTTAACGATATAACAGCGCTTGTATATTACTTGTCCCTGTGTATGCATGCATGCATGCATACACGCTGAGGGACCATGGGCGCATGCATGCATTCATACATACCAATGAGCAGCGGTTTGTGGCTATTTATAGAGTGGCAATATTAGCTCACCATATGTGTCAGCTGCTGCTCTCAAAATGGCCACGACCGGTGTGAGCAACAGCAGGGAAACTAGGTGGGAAAGTAGGTAGAATGTATGAAAGTGCCTGATCCTGTCCTCAAGTAGTCTGTCTGTGATGGCTGTGGGTGTGTGTCTGTGTGTGTGTGTGAGAGAGCGAGAGAGAGAGAGAGAGAGAGAGAGAGAGAGAGAGAGAGAGAGAGTCTGCTGCAGGGCATTTTTGTTGTCAAACAGGTCCGCAAAATATACATGTACGCAAATTGACATGGGGTGGATATAGACAAGTTCGGCACGCACGCGTGCACACACGCACACACACACACACACACCCACACAGAAAGAAAACTGCATGTGCACACATGCAGTAACACCAACAAGTAGAGCCTGTTCAGCACAGCCGTCTGAGTCACTTGGTTGACAAAGTTGCTTCCCCACTGACAACAGACTTGTTTCTGAGCAAATCTCTCTACTGTAGTGTGTGTTTGTGTGAGTGTGTGTGTCTGTGTGTGACAGAGTCAAAGAGAGGAAGCGGTGCTGACAGAGAATGAGGTGAAGGGCGCAGCAAGAAAAGACCAGTGTAGAGAGGTATTATATCCCACAGACTGTGTGTGTGTGTGTGTGTGTGTGTGTGTGTGTGTTATACTTGAGGTTTGCCTCTGTGCTGGAGATGCAGAGAGGTGGGCCCCGATGAGAGCAGAGGGAAATCTCTCCACCGACCAAACAAAGCAGCCCCTCAGCGTGCGAGGCAGCCACTCACGCGCTGCCTCTCTACCTCTCTGCACGTATCATTCTCCATCTATCACCCCCCAACCCCACCCCCCCATTCGCCTCACATTCCAACTCACTTGATGAAGCAGCGAGCCCCCTCGAATGTGTATCCTTCCTCCCATCCTGTTGGTAAATCTGAGGACAGGGAGGGGAAGAAAAACACAAGACACAGGAACATGAGCAGCTGTGCAGAGAGAGACATTAGGATCGCTCGCACGCACGCGCCCACGCGCACACACACACACACCTGCACAGCAATGCAGTGTCTGGACCACAAATAGCTCATTCTGGCTTGTAGCCTTTTACATAATTTCGCACCCCCTCCCCAGATATTGATTGCTCAATCTCATCGCCTCTGCGCGTGAATGGCTCATCCTCCAGCTGTTCGAACACACCGCTGATCCGCATGCAAAGACGCCTCCAGCACCTTCACGTCACGAAACATGTGTGTGGGTGTGTGTGTGTGTGTGTTGGGGGTGGGTGGGGGGTGGGTATTTTGAAATATCGGCCTCGCGTTAACGCACCAGATGCGCTGCATTGTTGTGTACGTGGCCGCGGCGACCGCGCGTGCTCTGGATAAACAACACCGTGTCTGCAGCACAACCGGCCTCCGTGGGGAATATGTCAAATGTCAGTGTCAGTGAAGGGGGTCAGTGGGGATATCGGCTCGCGCCTACGTGACGGAACTTTTAAAAAGTGTGGAGCGAAGTGTCCAGGTGGAAGCAGCTGGGGGAGGAGGGAGAGGGGGGCGCCGTGCGTAATGGTCCGCCGGAGGAGAGCGCAGCACAGGAGGCTGTTGCTTTGCTGCAGACTGAAGAAATCTCCCTTCATCGTCTCCACCGCTCTCTCCCTCTCTCTCTCCGCAACTTGTCCCCCCTTTCCTCGACCATTACGCGCAGATAACCTTCCCCTGGCGCTGCGTGCCCGCGTGCCCGCGTGTTCACGGGGAAGAAAGGGGGAAGAAACACATCGTGCATTTAATTTACCTGGAGTTTTTCTGTGCCCAGTGATCACAGCTTCTCCAGTGACGGGATGCAGCCAGGTCGAACTCTTCGCTTCTTCGCTGTTAGTGGAAGAAAACGGGGGAAAGGGTGAACAGAGAACCCGAGGGAAAAAAGGACAAACAGGAAAATGCGTCGGAGAAATAAGCACTGCGCGTCCATAAATCCGAGGAGCCGCGTGATATTTACTTGATGAAGAATATGCGTCCATCCCGAGTCACCCCATAACTCCACAAAGAGGGAAGGCAGGAGAGCCAGTCCGGCTTCGGATCCGCCGCCATGTCTAACTGAGAGCTCTGCTGCTCTGGATTACTACACACACACACACACACACAGGGGCTGGAGCGCGCGGCGCCGTGCCAAGCGCGCGCGCCAGGAAATCCTCGCGCGCGCTTCCAGCAGACGGGAGCGCGACTGTGGAATGAAGACACAAGCAATGATTTTCTGTCAGCCGGAGAGAGGAAGTTTTTTTTGTTTTGTTTTGTTTTGTTTTTTTGGCAGATTTCATGTTTGTTATTGATGAAATTGTCCTCAAATCAAAGTTCACGTTAGGTGTGATCCCAGCGCGCCATAGCATATGACTCAGTTATGAGTTTATAACCAATAACTAATCAATAGTAACGTTTCATCACATAAACCTGATGTGAATAATAAACAAACTACTGAAACATAGACTCACGTGCATAGAATGTTTATTATACAACGTTGAAGTTAATAATAATTCACTGGAACAATATTAATAATTTAGATGTGACTATGGATATAATAATCCACTTTGGGCATTATATAATACACATTATATATTGAGCACGCACACAGATGTTCAATGTGTGCACAGTTGGAATGATGCAAGTCTGATTGTTGATGCAAGCGTGTTGATTTTACATTACGGTCCATACTCACAATTTATTCATAATCAGCCTCTTCATTCCCATGTATTTTCCTTCTTCCTTATCCTTTTAATTAATGTCAGTCAGTCAGGCATTTTCTGCCGCTTATCCTTCTCAGGGTCGCGGGGGAGCTTGAGCCAATCCCAGATGACATCGGGCGAGAGGCAGTGTACACCCTGGACAGGTCGCCAGCCTAACACAGGGTCAAAATATAATATATAGTGATATATGTCAGTTGATGAACAACAACAGCAACAACAACAACTGCTACCATCCCTCTCCTGCCTCCCCCCAAAAAGTTTTCATGCATCTTGACTCAGTTGTATATTGTAATCTATAACCTCTACTGTAGCATACTATAGTACAGCACTTTTATACAGGGCGGCTTATAGTTTTTTAGTATAAATAAAAATCCACTAAAGAAGATATTCACTCGTTAGGTGTTGTAGAGCAGTGTCTCACAACTCAGTCAATCTTGATTTCTATATAGATTTTGGCTACACCTAACCAGAAAACCACTTTTCAGCAATATCCTTCAAAAGCAGCGATTAATCCCCATATCCCACTTTTCTGCAGCAAAGCTCGTACGACAGCACTGGAGTTTAGCATTGCAGAGCCCTCTCATGAGATCCCGGCTTGTTGCAGCTGACTGAGTGTTTGCTCAAATTCTGATCAGTGGGTCTTATCTTCTCACTGTCTCTTTCCCTGTCCAATCACAAGAGATCCCTTAAAACTGAGCTGACTGTAAATCCCCAGCCACCCAAACAAACCACCAACCATCACCACCCCCCCTCCAGCACAGACACGCACCATTCAAACATAATACACACATTACCTAATGAGGTTAGTCAAAGCACGCACACGCACACACACGTTGTTAACTCTATCCCCCAAGGCTCACAGACTGACTCAATTAACATCCGCCAGACACAGAAACACACCCAGAGGTCAAATGGTCTTCCAGGAGGAGGAGGATTCCTCCAACTGTTAAGTGCTGACCAAACTGCTTTAACTGTCACACAACCCGTCACCTTTGGCCTTGTGGCCGACCACCATGCTCACAATCACACTTCTCTCTACAGAGGCAAAGAAAGGACATCAACCTTTAAAAAATAATTTTAAAAAATAGTCACTAAAAAAAATGTAATAAAGATCTTAAATGAAACTAGCTTAAAACCAGATTGTGGTTTGCTGCAAAGAATCTGAAAACAGCTGTGCTCAGAATAACAGGGACATGTAGAATATATAAAGTTATTGCATGTTCTGCATTTATAGGATAGATGAGAGGTTTTAAGACGTTTTGACAGCACACACCTTAGTAATATGACGTAAATATAAACACAACAGGTAGGCAGACCGTGAAGTCTATAAGTCTATAATTGACTACAGACGTTATAGTTGACTGCACATCCTAAAAATAATCAGATGATGCTGTCAAGTATGATGTCTGAGCATTCTAATATTTATTGGCAAGACAGTCACAGTCAGTGGTGCAGGTGATTACCACATACATTTGTTTATACGTGCAAATACTTCTGTGTTCATAAATTGATTCCTGAAAAGAATTAAAGGTCGAATGAAGAGGAGCCCTGGAATAAGCTTGTTGTACAGAATAGAAAAATAATATACTGTACATTTATGTAGCATAGAATAATAATATAAACATCGGCTCCATGTCATTTACTGGCTATTCAATGGAGATTTTGACTACCGTGGCAAAAATAATAACTTTATCTGTTGTTGTTATTGTGCAGTATGCAAAAATAGAAGGGTAAATACTTAGTTATAATATTCAATAGTGGTTCATTTTATTATTAGGTTACAAAATTCTAATTGTCACAGCATGTCTTTGTTTTCTCAACATTCATTATAAAATGAATAAATAACAAGGTAAGCAGCATTTGTTTATCACTTATCTCAACAAAGTTGATTCATAGTAAGAACATATTTTTCTGAGTCCATCCAGTGTAACGTGCTGGAAATAACTCCAAAGGACTTTTACATTCTTATAAAAACATCATTAGCAGCATAACAAATAAGATCGTTTAGAATTCACAGTTGTACAGTAGTAGTGTGTGTGTGTGTGTGTGCGCGCGTGCATGCGTGCGTGCGTGCATGTGTGCGTGTGCATCCCCCCGGGACCCCTTCACAAAGCCGTCTAATTACTAATCCACTGTGTTAAAGACAGGTCCTTAGCTGATTAGAGATCATGTCAGTGCGGATGGGGTTATGAGACTTGAGTTCAGACTGTGGAGGTCAAACTGTATTAGAGTGTAATGTATTGTATGCAATGACACCAGGGATCACATTTATTGCACAAAACCAGGCAATGGCCATGAGAGCCATAAAGGACAATAGGTAAAATAACAACAACTTCAATATCTGAGCAGAGAGAAAAGCCAGGAGAGGATGGATGATGAATGACAGATTTAAGGATCACACTGATAGCTTATCAATTATTAATTTTTTATAGACATGACACCAGCTTTATAGATCTATTTCATGACTAAAAACCTAAATACACAATGGTGTTAAACCTAGCTCCAGAAACCACTTGCAGTGTTAATATAATTTGCCAAGGGGTCAACAAATAAGAGAACCGTACAATCCAGTAAAAAGGAGAACGTGCTTGTTGAAGAGTATCATCACAGGCTGTCAGAGGTGATATTTTAGTAGCCACAGCAGCATTTATGGTTTTAGAAATTTCTAAAGAAATTTGACATTGCAACCACTGATGTGTTTGACATATTGCCTATTTCCTTTGACACATCACAGCACTATTAGGGCTTGTATTTTAGGTGTGTAAATAATCTACATAATAGTATATAAAACAATGAATTCAATTATTTAATTATTTTTTATTTATTAAAAAAATGTTTTTTTTTGCTTTGTCATTATGACATCATGGTTCTTATTTAAATATTTTTTTAAATAAGCGTATAAAAATACGCTTACAAAGGAACTCCTAATTCATAATGAGTGGGCTGTTTTTTTCCAGTCTCATTTTTCTATTTACTGCTAATGAGGTATTATTGTACATTAAGGCAAAACCTTAGATATGCAAGAACAGTTTCAGCAAGGCTTTGATGGAATGACCAATTTAAGTATGCTCTAAAACCCATATCAGCATCTTCTTACCCTTAGTAAACACAAAGCTATAAGCCACCATAGCAACTGTGTGAATGCCTCTTCCGTTTTGCCATGTGCTGAGCCACACAGCAGCAGCAAGCTCATAACACAGATACTCCCCAGCTGCACTTCTATAGGCCCATCATGATATATAGTTCTCAGCAGGGCAGATGGCCAGTCATTGAGTGTGGTCATGTTGGGCCCTTGATTACAAGATACGATTATCCTGTGGGAATAAACCAGCTTTCCCTGTGATTGTGACATTTTATATTGAAAATCATTGCAATACTCCAACCTTCACCTTCCGTGACCTTTGTCTCACATCACCTTCTCCTTCTTCTGTTGTGTAATGGCCATTGGCAAACAACTGTTGGCATTCCTGCCAAATCACATTACATTACATCACATCACATTCTGCCCCGATTTACTGCATTAGGCTCAGCAATGGGGTTCTATACATCTATTCTACACATGTGTTATAAACACATCTTGTTTTACTAGATTAGCATTAAGTGATGTTTGTGCTTCACAGCCACACAAAAACAGAACAAATAAGTGTATATTCATAAAATTATATAAATTTGTTTTTTTTTGGCAGTTGACAACTACTGTATGTAAATGACCCATTAGTCAATGTATAATATTGTATAATGTGCAAAGAAACTAAAAGTCCTACTAATAACTATTGATCTCATTGAATTGTGAGTATGCTTGGACATCTCCAATCATGCACAGCAGTACACAACATCTTAGTAAACTTCAAAAACCTACCAAACCTACCTAACCTACCAAAAATCCAAATGAGAAACAACATGATCTCATAACCGAATAAAAATGCATTCTAATAATAAAGGAATAAACTATTTGAGATAAGATTCCTGTGATGCGTGTGTTACAAGTCTCAAATATATGTGACTAGAGTAACAAAAATGATACAAATGGGGTTCACTACTCTGAGCTCTTCTGGACGAAACCCTGAAAAGCAGATTCACAGAATCACTGAATGAGAGAGCGGGAGGAGCCTCTCATCTTACGCCGCGGGACAACGATACCCGCACTTTTTGGTTCCGCGTTCTTTTCATTCCTTCACCTTTCACAATAAAATATATTATCTTTAACCTTGAGCTGGTTATTATTCAAACTTTAAGGTGTGTCACACACTCCCCAACAAATAAAAGTGGCTCCTGACACAAGATATTCTGAATAATTACACTTTGAACATACAAGCATTTTTTTCTCTTTTCAACAAAGCACATCCAAACCCTCAGTGTATCCTTCAAGTCCCATAAAGTGTGAAATATACGGTGTATGTGTTTCAGATCTCATAAGGCTAGTATGCGATGTATAATGTAATCGTTTTTTCCAGGTGTCTCATCCTCAGTGGGCTGGGTACACTGCAGGTAGGTATGGGGCGATGGATGGGGGTTGGAAGGGGTAGAAGTATGACGGGCAGAGACACTGATGAGTATACTGTACTGGTTGGACTCCAATTGCACTCACAGTGGGACGTGGTTGATAAGCTGGTTGACCCAGGGATGGGTAAGTAAACACATAACCTGGCCGTCTTTCTCTGGTGGACCGTCTCAGAGGGATCTGATGTTCAGGTTGCAGTGTGGGGACATTGTTCTCTTGATGGACAGCATGCAGTTCTTCTTGAACGGTCGTAGGTTGAAGCTGCTGCTGAGTTGTTCCTCCCAGGTCAGTCTCATTTTGTCCAGATCTGTTCTGGATGTCAGAACTAACATGAGTCACTTACTGTATATCTGGGCTCTGTGTCTCATGGGTGGGTTTTGGAGTGTCTGAAGCTCTCTTAGTCCTCTTTTGTGACTCAGCTGTGTTGGTGGTTGGGTGCTGGAGAAGCTCTACAGGTAGGTCGTTCACTTGTAGCAGTAGGTTCCGGTGCAGAGTGCGAACTGGTCGACCTCCCGCCTCAGGGCTTACTTTGTAGACACGGTTATCTCCAACCTGTTGTCTCACAATGTAGATAAGATGCTCCCAATATGATCTGAGCTTTCCAGGCCCCCCTCGTTCATTAAGATTGCGTATAAGGACCCTATCCCCAGGCTGAAGAACCACACCTCTGCTCCTTTTGTCGTAGTGTGTCTTGTCGTAGTGTGTCTTTCCTCTTGAGCTGGACTGTCCACTGTTGGCATTTGCTATTCGATATGCCTCAACCCTGGTCATGATGGAGTTTGGCCGGGTATTCGGACCCACTCGTAGAGCCCCCGTGGGGTTGTGAAAGCAGTCAGGTGCCTTTATCCTTGGGCAATAAAGCCCTGATGGTAGGCTTTTCCCTGATCCAGGATTGAAAACCAGGCATATCCCCCCAGGGAGTCAGTGAGGTCCTGGATTCTAGGAAGAGGGTGACGGTCCGGCACGGTTTTGTTGTTGAGGAGCCGGTAGTCAACACACAGGCGTAAGAACCCATCTTTCTTTCTTACACAGATGACAGGAGCTGCATAAGGTGACTGGGACTTCACGATCCATCCTTTAATCAGCAACTCGTGGATGTACTCCTTAACTTCCCTGTAGAGTGGTTTTGGGATGGATGCGTAGACCCTCTCGACTGGGATGTCATCCTTGGTCCTGATCTCCATCTGTGGGGAGGGGATGCATCCTATGTCGTCGCTACTACGAGAGAATGCTCCACATTCTTCGAGGAGCACTTCCTTCACCACCTGTTGTTGTTCAGGACTGAGGTGACCGATATCAACAGGAGGAAGCCAGGACTCGGTTGGAGAGGTGCTGGGGGAAGTGATGCCATTAGCCTCGACTGTTGTCTTTCTTGGTGGAGAATCAGCCTGATGTGACTCTGATACATCAGTCTCAAGAACCTTGATGACATGAAGAATGGTTCCCAGCGAGGTTCTCATTGGCAGGGTGACTTCATGTTTTGAGTGATTGGAGATTGGCACCTTAACATAAGGCCATAGGGTGTTATTAATTTCCAAGAGGCCTTCTCCTACACTCAACTGTCCTAAGGCAGCGCTTTCCTCAGCAGGTTTGTATAGAACAAGGGGGTCAGAGGTGTCAAAGTTTGGAGGTACCCTGCAACCACACATGAACTGTTCTGCCAGGGGGAATGATAGCATGATCTTTGCCCACTGTCTGCGCTGGTGCTCATTTTCATCGCTTATTATTTTCATGACCTGGATAAGGATTTCCTCATCTGTAACTTGACTGTTTGAGGTTAGAGGCCTCAGTCTCTGCCGGATGTCAGCATGTTTTGTCCCCAAGCCCTGATAGATAGTATGGAGGAAGACTTCTTGGATGGTCTTAGGCTTATATGAAATATCTGTACTGGCCTGCCGGGATTGGAAAAGGAGTCTCTGATTGAGCCCAATCATGCGGTATAGAAACTGTTGGGGTGATTCTTGGTCTGATGGTCTGGCGCACATCAATTCCTGGAACATCTCCGCGTTGCTTTTTCGCTGAGGTGGGACCTAAGGAAGCCTTTAAGTTCAGACACTGTAATTGAATCTTTGTTTACAAGCAAATCCCTGAAGGCCCCTGGTTTGATGACTCTTAACACCCCTCTGACCACCTCTGCCTCTGCGAAGCCCTCTTTCACTCCCTCATCGATTTGTTTACTGATGTTGTTGTAACTTAAATCAAAGTTCTGATCTCCAATCTGACCACCATGTATTTTGAAGTCTCTGCGCTGCAGGTAGGAGAGATCCCTCAACGCTACTGGTCTCTCTGAGTTCACCTGTGCCACACGGTATGACTCTGACTAAGTAAGTTGTGGTTAGTGGGGTCGCTGTAGATTCACATCGTCGGAGTTTCTCTCCCAGCTCTTCATACGCTTGTCTCAGTCCTTCTACTGACTGTATCGTTGCATTGGTATACGTGTTAGGGTGGGGTTGTGGTTGCATAACTGTGCTGTTCGGGAGAGAATGAGGTTGTGATGCAGAGTTTGGGATGGTGGTGGATGGACTGTGACGAAGTGTAACATCACTCAATGCACCAACTGGAAAGTTAACAGGAGCACCAGCATTCATTACTTTACATATCAAATCATTCAAAACCATCAACTGACCCATACCTTCATCCTCAAGTTCTAGTAATGTGTCAGACTGCATATAAGAGACGACATACTCCATGCAACCTTCTTCATCATTCATATCCAGCTCTCCTTCGTGTTGGCTGTTGATTGCAATGTCTTTTGCAACCTGATAGATGTCGTTGCTCAAGAGTCTGAATAGTTGCTTCTTGATGCTCCATACTAATTCTTTGCGAACTGCTGACAAGGTGTGTGGTTCAAATGTCACCTTGTAGTTTGTTAGTTCAGTAAATCAACAGTGTGGTGACTTATTAGGGTGTGTGTGTGTGTGCGTGTTGACCTCCCGATCACAGGTGAGATCGCCTGATGCCGGTGAGCGATGACCACAGGATCAGCGGTGAAGCCCTCTGATAGGTGGCGTGCGCTGGCCTCAGGATCAGCAATGTGGCTCCCCGGTGGCTAGAGTGCGTTGGCCTCAGGATCAGCAGTGCGGCTCATAAGTAAGGTGAAGATCCCTTTTCTCTTTGGTCTCCCTCCCAGGACACCCACAGGTTGACTCCTGGCCTGCAGCAGCGTCTGTCACCTTGGTCGCGCGGTTCAAGTATCTCTGGATCTGCTCCTCCGATGGTTGTGATGAGGAGAGATCCTGGACGAGCCCCCAAAGTTTGTTACAAGTCTCAAATATATGTGACTCGAGTAACAAAAATGATACAAATGGGGTTCACTACTCTGAGCTCTTCTGGACGAAACCCTGAAAAGCAGATTCACAGAATCACTGAATGAGAGAGCGATCCGCCATCTTCTTCTTCCCTGTCTAAGGGAAGAGGGAGGAGCCTCTCATCTTACACCGCAGGACAACAATACCCGCACTTTTTGGTTCGCGTTCTTTTCATTCCTCCAACTTTCGCAACAAAATATATTATCTTTAACCTTGAGCTGGTTATTATTCAAACTTAAAGGTGTGTCACACGTGTCACTAACAGATTTAAAAACAAACCTGAAGCTTGACATTCTGACAGTTCTAAAAACCACTTTGTGCAGCCGAATTCCAGACTATTTTAAAGAGTGAGATATAAAAAACATATGTAACTTTAAAAGTGTATGGACAAATAAGCAAGATAGAGTGGGACTAGATAGAAATGAACAACAGGAATAAACAAAAGAAACATTACCTAATTATTTTTGGTGCAGTTTATCAACAAAACGAAAATAAATTACTCTTCAGCCATTAGTGCTGCATCACAGTTACCAGGGGACCGAACACAATGCCTTTGCTGTTGTTCACTGTGTTAGAGAATTCTGGTTTGGACACCATTATCTTCAGCTGGTTTTGTTATTAAGCTCCCTGAACTGAAAGTGTTCTGCAGATACTAACATACGTATATATTGTACATAAAAACAAGGTTCCTTTGGTTTAAGATGGTTCTTTAAAAAGGTCCAGAAGTGGAAATGTCCCACAGTGTTCCTAAGAATAACCGAATTAACTGAGTAGGCACATGGACTAGTTTTAACAATAACATTTGTTTTCCAATAATAAAAACTTATCTACAAACAGTGTTTTTTAAAACTGGCAATTGTTAAAGAACACGTTAGAAAATAAAGCCGACATCTTAACGCTTTAACAAAGAGTATAAATTATTTCTTTCAGAGAGAAACGAGCAGAGGTGCACTGATTTGAAAGGGTGAACTTGGTTCACTACAACACAACATTATCATATTATTGCAGGGCTTGTGCAGCTGCAATAGTTTAAGAAATAAAAGCCTGAGCTTTCCGAGTGACCTCTAACTCACTCCCTCTTTCACTTTTTTCTCCAAGACAATTCAGACTGCCACCATGACTAACAATGACGAAACTATAACTTATTCTGCCGCTGAACTCGCTGAATCCCTTTGGCTTCATCCCTTTTGTCCTCTGTGATTGAATGGTAACCTAGCAGCAAAAATTCATATCAGAATCGAATGCAAACAGACACTAACAGTTCCCTAAAATAACCCAGTTTTCTCACAGTTCTGTCCATATATAAGTAATTTGTATTATAAAATACATTTTATGAATGTGTTTCATTTAATAAATGTAATGAGGAAACCTTTCAGTAATTTTATCAATGTTTGTAAAAGGGTGTGGATTAGATTTGGAGATTTTTTTATCCCCCACAGTTTGACATCACTGATGTCTGTTGGGGGACATTTAGACCTTATCCTTCTCTTCCTTCTATATCATTATATCTGTGTCTTATTAATGCACTTTACTAATTCACCCTCTACTGTCCCTCCTTCCATCTACATCATATCATTATATCTGTGTCTTATTAATGCACTTTACTAATTCACCCTCTTCTCCGGAGTCTTTGTGCTCCACTGTTCCAGTACCAGGTGCAGCCACTTACATTATTCTACTTGTATAATTAATAATTATAAGTCATGTTGTTAATGTGTTGTGTACACGTGGCATCCATTGCACTTCTGTCCATCCCTGGGAGTGGGATCCCTCACATGAGTGTCTCCTGGAGGTTTCTGCGTTTTTTTTTCCTCTGTTAAAAGGGGGTTTTTTTTGGCAGTTTTTCCTCGCCCTTGTTGAGGGTGTAGGTCAGAGGATGTCATACCCAGTACTCCTTGTTAAAGCCCTATGAGGCAAATTGCAATTTGTGAATATGGGCTATACAAATAAAATTTGATTGATTGATTGATTGATTGATGTGAAATCTCTGAAATTACCACATATCAAACTATTCTTGGAAGAATCAACCAGTGAAGTAGTTTAAATCATACGGTTTCTTCATGCACTCTGTCATTCACACGTGACATGAAAGCTCAGCTCCCCAGCAGGGAGTCACCATAATCCTACTGCCATGCGGTGTGTGTGTGTGTGCGCGCGCATTTTTTAAATCATTGTTGCACTGCAGTCCACTTATCAGCGAGCACAGTCGTGACCTGTACCTCACTATCACTGCTTGCTGCTGCTATTGTTATTGTGTCTCTTTGATGTGCAAGACCAATAAAGCAGAACTGGAAAACCCAGGATAATGATTTAAGAAATGTATGACGTGGTTCTGTGTATTTGTATGTTATGGCCGTGTGATCAGTAGAAATGTATCAATAAACAAACCTGTATAGTACAATGATCCCTCGCTATTACACGGTTCACCTTTCGCGGCTTCGCTGTTTCACGGATTTTTTAAGTGCAGTTTGTTATGCTTTTTTTTTTTTACAGTATATGCACGCGTGTTGTGCTCTGTGTGGAAAAGGCTGTGCTCGGGACGGAGACGCTGGCCCTTTAAAGGGCGGAGCTTAGACCCGACCGTCTCGCCCGCAAGCAGAGGAGTCAGGAAGGAGAGAAATAGGAAAAAGTTTGTTGTGTTTAAAGTCATTAAATCGGCATACTACAGCAACTGAGTCTTTTTTTGAGTTCTAACCGGACTCACCACAGTGATTCACCTTTCCACCAGCATCAATTACCCATTCGCTATCTTTTACTCTGTGTCCTGATTGGCTAAGGGACTGTAGGCCAATGTCAATCAATCTCCTCCGTGCCTCGTCTCTGTCCAGTACAGAATGCGTTCGGCTTGGCAAATTTACATGTTTGCATATTGTCTCCACGACAAAACCCACAATGTCGACGAAACGTTCGGCACCGACAAAGACACCTGCACCACGGCCTTCAGTAAAAAAAGACGCTACAGCGGAGCTGAGTCAGCACGAAGAGGCACAGTCAGAGGAACTGTGAAATACGCGTCAGTCACAATGTGTCCAACCGCGTAGGTTGATTATTAAAATGATTATTT
>JAFBJQ010001414.1:124516-184283 GCA_016785345.1 Trinectes maculatus
GAAGCGTCACTTGGTTATCAGCCCCCTCTGTTTCCCTCCCAGGAGAAAGAACTTTCAGTTCCCTCAGTTCAGCATCATCTCCATCGTTGTCAACACATCTGGAACAAGACCCGAGCTGTTCTTCTCCAATCTTCTGCCAAGACCAAACTAGCAGCTGACAAACACTGCATCCAGCCCCCCAGTATCACTCAGGTCAGTCAGTTTGGTTATCCTCAAAGAATATCCCGCTCAAGACAGATTCCCGGAAGCTGTCCCCCCGTTACCTTGGTCCATTCGAAATTGTCAAGATAATCAATCCCTCTGCTGTTCGCCTCAAGCTCCCCAGTTCCCTCCGTGTCCACCCCACCTTCCATGTGTCTCAGTTAAAGCCAGTCCGCAGCAGCGACCTTTGCCCTCCACCCGCTCCTCCCCCTCCTCCCCGAATCATTGATGATCACCCTGCGTATACGGTGCGCAGGCTCCTGGACGTGCGCCGCAGAGGTAGGGGGTTCCAGTATCTGGTTGATTGGGAGGGGCAGAGGTAGGGGGTTCCAGTATCTGGTTGATTGGGAGGGATATGGTCTAGAGGAGCGGGCCTGGATCTCTCGGGCCCTCATTCTTGACCCGGATATGGTGAGGGACTTTCACAATGCCAATCCTACCAAACCTGGGGGTCGCCGGGAGGCTCCCATTGGAGGGGGGGTACTGTCAGGATCCTAGTGTTTTTTCCTTGTTCCCCCCCCCTTTTGTGGGCGTGTCTAGAGCTGGGCGGAGCTGGAGTTACCACTTACCTGCACACCTGCTCTCCATCAACCATCTGCAATCAAGCCACCTGCCAACTATCTGCCACTTCTACTCTCCCCTGGATATAGGCCTGGTTCAGTTCACCACTCATCGCCAGATTGTCAACTTACCTCAGTGCTCCTGGCTTTGCTTGCTTTCTACAAGGACTCCAAACCAAAACCTCTGCACCAGCTCCAGCTCCAGCTCCAGCAAATAATTTTGTCTTCATTAAAGAGACTTTTTTGCAACAATTTCCTTGACTCTGTTGTCTGCATCATGGGTCCAGCACTCGTCAGCCATGACAGTAAGTGTACGCTCTGCTGTCTTCATGTCCACCTATTTAATTTAGTCTCATCAGTCCTCAACTGGCTTAGATTTTTTTTTTCAAATTAGTGTGGACTGCTTAGTCAAAGAGCCGAGTCATAAATATGCAAAGCAAATAAAGGCTTTCAATTTAAAAATGTGTATGTAATATAGACATAGTATATACTGTAAGTATATTAGGAATATACAGATGTGTGATATTTTTCAATTACTGTTGAAGACTTACCTTTACATACATACAAAATATCGAAACAATGCATCTATACAGACTATATAATGTCAACAAAGTTCTCACACATGATATACTGAATACCATTATGCGAGCTATTTAAAGTGCACCAAACTTAAAAAAAACTTTTCATAGAGCCCCACAAGACAGGATTAAATGAAAAGATTCTAATCAGACTAGAATAAAATGTTACCTTGTCTCTTTAACAAAAATAATATTTGTAAATATTATTTACAAATACTATGTAAAAATATGATATATTTGTATATTATTTACAAATATTATATAAAAAATTCTGTCCCTCAAGTGTAAATATGTATATTCTTGGCCAAAAAAACTGTAAAAGTGAGTGAGATCTTTTTTCATTATTAATTTCATGGTGCCAACATTTATTTTGTCTCCCTGCAGCTGATGATGTCACTCAAGAAAAACTTCTCACAACATATTCTGATATTGCTACTCAGTTGTGTGGACATAACTGCTTAATATTTTTTTTTAGCTAAGTGTAAAAAAGCATTTATGGACATGTAAATGTAAATGTTAACAACAATCAAGAAATCCCTTTTCATTTAGAGCAGCACGCTCCTTTAATCACAGCAACCACCAGGTTTATCATGGTACATCTTTGATCTGTGAATAATGTACTACACAGGGGAGCATTTCAGCAGCTTCCTGCTGCATCACAAGTAGTACAAGTGAAGGGTCTGTTTTTTTTTCCTGTTTTGCTGAGGCGGACAGAGTGCTGTGCTGTGTGCCCACTGTTGCCACTTCACATGCTGTGACATTTGATGGTGAAGGGACAGGTGGGAGTTGTGTTGGCCAGGGCACAAGCGGGTCAGACATGGCCATGGGGGCCTTCAGGGGAAATGAATGAGAGGAATGGCAATGCAGCTAAATACCAAGTTTGTTTTTTAATTGATCTGCAAACACTGGCGTTGCTGTGGGTGTTTGACAGAGATATGCAGTAGTCAGAGGTGTGCAGGTATGTTGTGGCTTTTATTGCTTTTATTGTTGTTCAATCTGATATGCAAAGAAATACAAAAATACACTGATCCAATACTCAGCACTGTTTGCATACAAAGCCTGACCTATTAATCAGCTGTTTTGCTTCACTGCTGTAAAAATGGCTAAACGGTGAATGCTATTGTTACCACTGCAACACCATGGGCTGACTTTGTTTTTGTATTCGAGCATCTCATTGTATCCTCATTTGTGCATATAACTGCAGGTGCTGGCATGCTCTCATTTTTTCTTTTTCAAACAGGCCCTGAAACAATCCTCAGGTAAACCTCAGTAAAGTCCTAAAAACAGAGACTTTTTCATCTGTATAATATAAAGTTCAGCTAAAACTACGGACACGGACCAGTCCATAGGACTCTGCTTCAGTAAGGTAGGTGTGCAAGTAACTTATTATGAACCATTATCATGGTTGTACTGTTACTAAATAAAGAGACAGCATCAGTCTCTTCAGCAAATGGATCAAAATAGCATGTACTCATACAAGTCGAAAAGCTCTGAATGCAGCTGTAGTAATTATAATGAAAATTGTTAAAAATCTATTGAAAGCACTTGACTTGAGAGGAGTAGGTTACTAACACACCAATCAAAGAGTCCAAACGAGGAAAACCTCTGTGTAATGAAAAATGAATCAATTATTGTGAATTCATCTAAAGAAAATAAAGGAAACGCTGACAGAGAGAATCAAATCGTTTTCATAGGGGTGAACAGCAAAGGTAACTCTTGGGCAGTTTGCCTTCAGGCTCAGCTCCTTCAGCAAGGACACACTTTGCTTTACAATGACAACATTGATGAGCAGTGTCCCCTTAATGCAATAAAGTTCAAAAAAAGGATATGGGCTTTGGATGATGGATGGGTACAAGGTACATTTAATTTCTCTGTAGGAGATTACATTGTTTGCATCAAATATTAAGTTATGCTTTTGTTGCAGGCTCCTCTGCTGTGGAATCATCTCCCAGCTTCAATCAAGGAGGCGGACACCCTCTCAGTATTTAAGAGCACACTTAAAACGTTCCTTTTTGACAAAGCTTATAGTTAGGGCTGGTCGAGGTCCATCACTGATCAGCTCTTAGTTAAGCTGCCATAGGCCTAGACTGTCGGGGGACATTTAGACCTTATCCTTCTCTTCCTCTGTCTACTGTCCCTCCTTCCATCTACATCATATCATTATATCTGTGTCTTATTAATGCACTTTACTAATTCACCCTTTCTCCGGAGTCTTTGTGCTCCACTGTTCCAGTACCAGGTGCAGCCACTTCTATGGACCATCGACTGTGGTGGCAGCTGATCGTAGAACATGCTCTGGACTATTATATTATATTATATTATATTATATTATATTATATTATATTATATTATATTATATTATATTATATTATATTATATTATATTATATTATATTATATTATATTATATTATATTATATTATATTATATTATATTATATTATATTATATTATATTATATTATATTATATTATATTATATTATATTATATTATATTATATTATATTATATTATATTATATTATATTATATTATATTATATTATATTATATTATATTATATTATATTATATTATATTATATTATATTATATTATATTATATTATATTATATTATATTATATTATATTATATTATATTATATTATATTATATTATATTATATTATATTATATTATATTATATTATATTATATTATATTATATTATATTATATTATATTATATTATATTATATTATATTATATTATATTATATTATATTATATTATATTATATTATATTATATTATATTATATTATATTATATTATATTATATTATATTATATTATATTATATTATATTATATTATATTATCATATCATTATATCTGTGTCTTATTAATGCACTTTACTAATTCACCCTTTTCTCCGGAGTCTTTGTGCTCCACTGTTCCAGTACCAGGTGCAGCCACTTCTATGGACCATCAACTGTGGTGGCAGCTAATCGTAGAACATGGTCTGGAGCTGCAGGACCTGGATTCAGCACCGCACTCAACGCACCACTACCACTACCAGGACCACTACCACTACCACTATTATATTATATTATATTATATTATATTATATTATATTATATTATATTATTCGACTTGTATAATTAATAATTATAAGTCGTGTTGTTAATGTGTTGTGTACACGTGGCATCCATTGCACTTCTGTCCATCCCTGGGAGTGGGATCCCTCACATGAGTCTCTCCTGGAGGTTTCTGCGTTTTTTTCCTCTGTTAAAAGGGTTTTTTTGGCAGTTTTTCCTCACCCTTGTTGAGGGTGTAGGTCAGAGGATGTCATACCCTGTACTCTTTGTTAAAGCCCTATGAGGCAAATTGCAATTTGTGAATATGGGCTATACAAATAAAATTTGATTGATTGATTGATTGATTGCCCAAACCTAAATAAACCTTTAGTCTGTTGTTTTCGACTTTTGACTTCCCAACCCTGTCTTTGGCTATTACTGAAGCAGGACCTCACAAATATATTTCACCAGGAGCAAACATTTAACAGGGACAATTTGTTATTTCCTATAATTCAATGCAAATTTCAGACACATGTCAGACACAGAAACAACA
Source organism: Trinectes maculatus (assembly GCA_016785345.1). Taxonomy (NCBI): domain Eukaryota; kingdom Metazoa; phylum Chordata; class Actinopteri; order Pleuronectiformes; family Achiridae; genus Trinectes; species Trinectes maculatus. Next base: position 129,454 of record JAFBJQ010001414.1, read on the forward strand.
TGCAAACAAAGGGAGGAGTGCACCACAGTGACTATAAAACTTGGGCTTGTTCAGCATTTGAACCCGGAAGCTCATGCTTGGTTCTATATACTAATTTGATAAATTCAAACTATTATTGTATTTTAATTATCATTATCATTTTGTAACACGCTTACAAATACAAGGAATTACCACACAATGTAGATGCTACTCAGCAAATTATGTTCTATAAAATGCCTACCTAGTCAGTTGATTGTGTGTTAATAAGATAATGGTCATCTAAAGTGCAATGTTTACATTCTTCAGTTGCTGAAACTTCCACTCATAGGTCCATTGCATATTTTCTTCTTTTTGTCACAATTCTGCACATACTTAACTAAATATTTATTATTAATTTAGCTTACGGTTGTTTTTTCAAAAAGTGCTTTTTTTGTATTTTCAAAGGTTTTGTATGAGACAAAGTAAGTTAGTATACATAAAATTGGTTTTGACCGAGTAATGTTAGTGATTTAAAGTCATGAGGGAAAAAAGCTGTAAGATGAAGCAAAACATTATCTGTCCATTTAAAACATGTACAGTATAAAACAACCAGTCTCAGTGGCAGAGGTTGGATGAGGCAGAAGGGTCATTGCTCTCTTTGCCATTGTCGCCTGGCATCGACATAACAAAGAAATAATGATGATTGTTTTCTGTGGTAGACAGTCAAAGCTTGACAGATGCGCTGATCTGCTGTGGCATTAGCCTCAATGCAAAAATGGGTTTGGCACAATGCAGCGTGTGCCCTGATGGGGACAGCATAACAGCAAACCTGTGCTTCATAGAACTGAACATTTATAATGATGCAACTCTTGACTGCCAAAACAGTTTGTAGCCCAAATATAGAAATGTGACTCCTCAACACTTGCACTTCCCCAACACAGACCTATCCTGCAGGGTACCAGAGGCTCTTGCGCTCCTATCCCTGGCCTATTTATCCTTCTGTGATCTATTCATTGGTTATAACTGTTATGTAACATTACATTCCTCCGAAATATGTAAGAAAAACTACTTCACTGGAATTGTTCATGATTACTTTTGCCTTTACTAAAAGTGGGAAATTTCTTTCATCACCCAAGGAAATGCACCCAAGGAAATGCTCATTCACTGTGCTTTTCAGAGATAGGCTGCCTTAGTCAGCCTTGAAGATCAAACTTCAGGCTCGAGCAGATGTACAGTAAGTGAACTGTTTTGCAAGCTCTTGTACCTGAGGTGCTTTTGGCAAAAGTTAACAGAGACATATTTCTCCTTGGGCAAAGTAACTGTGGGAAAAGATTTTTTTTTCAATTATATTTACAGGGAGCTAAGTATGTGTAAGGCTTATGTCTCTGTCCCAGGACTGCTCAGGTAAAGTCTTCTGACGCCTCAGTTTAGCCTCAATATGTGCCTGTTTATTTGACCTGGTTTGACATTTCAGTCTTTCTTTCCCGCTTGCTCCTGGCAGGATCTTTCTTTTTTCTTTTCTGTTGCCCTGTTTGTGTTTCTGTGTTTCTCCCAATAGCTTTGCCACCCTTGGCTCTCCCAAACAATGACTATCTTTGTTGTGTTTGAACTTTTTCCTCCCTGCCTCCTACTTACGTGACCTGAGCTCTAAAAGTCCTGTCCACCCAGAATTCCCTGTGTTTTACCCATAACCCCCAGGCTGCCTGGACATGTGATGATTAGTAACTGAAAACACGAAGGACAACAGAAACCACTGATCATTACAAATTGCTTTGCAGTTCTGTCCCTCAAAGCCCCTCTGTTCAACTGATTTATAGATGGCTACTGATCACTAGCCCTGTCCTGGGCCTGTTGCCAAGAGTGTGGGGGCATCAGAGTGCTTTGACCACCCATGGCACATTGTGTAATGAGGCATGTACAGCATCCTCTAACGAACACTAAGTCAGTCCCTGATTTCTGAAATTCAGAATTTTGGGAGTTTTGAAATAAATTGTAAATAATATTACTGAACTCACATAAACAACAAACACTGACAAGGAGGCTGCAGCTTTATTGGTCACTGCAGTCCTCCAGAGCCAAAAGATGGGTATGCATAGTCTGTAACACACACACACACACACACACACACACACACACACACACACACACACACACACACACACACACATATGCATCTGACCCTACAATGGAACTAAAATCATTCGCCATATTTACTTAGATGTCCTCTTTCACTTTTGTGCGTCTGTGTATTGGTTGTTTCAACTCTCCAACACTCCAACATACACAGAATAATTAACGTTATGAAAATAAACAATATACCAATTTAGAAAAGTTCCAGAGATGCCAACTAATATCTTGAGATGTTTGACATGTAACAGATGAGACTAGACTTCATGTAGGTCAGTTCAGATCATAAAAGCAGTCATCTTTGCTGTTCTGTTTTGCCATAACATTAGACAGTAAAGGAAGTTTGAAAAATGGCCTATACTTATTTAATGGGTTATGGCCGTAATGATGGCTTCTTATCTGGATGAATGGCTGCAATTTTAAATGAAAGGAAAACATCTAGTTGATAATTACGCGTTAATGACTGGTAGAGCAAACAGAATTAAAATGCAAAGCCACATGAAATCGATTGTATGTCCGGTGAACAGGAAATAAGTCTTGTCAGTTTCAAATAACTGAAGAGATGCAAGAGATCTTATCTTATCTTATCTTATCTTATCTTATCTTATCTTATCTTATCTTATCTTATCTTATCTTATAATGAGCCTCATGCAAGAACAGTTGCATTAAAATACATTACATACGATTCATACACCCCATATACCAGGGAATGGTCATTTGTGAAAATGGCATCAATATTAAAAAACTAAATGTAACAAGTGCAACGATCGCAGCGTTTAGAGTCTCAGAAATCCAGAAAGTCTGTTATTTTCATCATCAATGAGAGTAAAGGGCATTGCTAGGGCCAAAATAATGGAACAAATAATGATGCTAACGCTGTGTCACTTGTTTATTGTACGGTCACAGAAGTTAAGAAAAAAATGGTTTGACCGGAAAATGCCTTTGAAAAAAATATCTTCCTACATGAAGGCGATCAATGCCTGCAGCAGGAGGTGTTAAGGGGGACGCTGAGGGATGAAAAAAAAGTACACATCATAGCAGCACTGTCAGGAATCTCAACAGATAATGTTCCCTGAACATAGACTTTGTTCTAAATGAATGTGAAGATACGATCAATACACCTCACACTAATGGTATAGCACAACACAATCTCTCAAATAAATTTTCACTGGCCTCCAGTCAAAGTCCTGCATCACTTATAAAATCCTCCTTCTTAACCACAAATCTCTCCATGCCCTACAGTCCACAACCTTACAGATGATGTGCTGTAACTGTAAATCATTATGCCAATAAATGATAAGTAAACAAACAAACTTCTCGAAGTAAATTATAATGGGACCCAGGGAACAATAAATCGCTAGCATGCTGTTGGTCATTGTAAGAGGTGACAAATACGGTGGAATTTGATGTATTGTAATGTAAAGCAATATAATGTAAATGTATTGCTTAACATAATATATATATATAAAATGTGATTTGGTGGTAATGCACCCAACAGGTGTTTTCCAACTGCCATTAATGTGCACGATGAGATTGTGCCTGACGTCACCTCTGTTGACGTTTCACGTAAACACCAAACAAAACTGAGCAAGCTCGCCACCTGGAAATGGACAGTGGATTTGTTGTAAGCTAACGTTGCAAAAATGATTACATGTTTATACCCATTGAAATACCACACCTGTAGAGTATTAGCAGAATCAACTCGTAAAACAACTAACGTTAACATTACGAGTTCGTTGAAAGCACTTCGAAGGTAGCTGTTAGCTGCTAATAACCTAGCTCGATAACAGCTACATTAGCCAGTACAACCAGTATACTCACCACAACTTTGTAGTCTCACTCTCATGGGATAGTTTTGGAAAATAATTGCTTTATATTGGCACGAGGGCACAGATGTGCATGCATTTACAACAAACAATCTTGACTCTTACCTGCCTGTCCAGTCAGAACTTTGCCACCTGTGCATCAGACTGGAAGGCCTTCTGCCGGCGGAGTTCTTGCCACCTTTGGGTCGATTCCCTAATGTAAATCCAGGTCTTCGTTCGCTCCTCAAATTCTCCTCTTCCCGCCTTATATTCTTCAGAGCGTCTTATATTTGGTTGTGCCGCAGCCATTTCCCCAAAATTATCTCCGCTGTCCAGCACGTCCCCCATGTGCACGCGCATTATGCCCCACCCCCTGCCCAACTATCTTGCCGGTGATTGGCCGGAATGTGGTTTGTTATTGTTTTGGTGCACAGCCTGTGTCTCTAGTGTTTGTTTGACGCTTACGGCCCCTGTGTTGTCTCCAGAGAGCGGGCTTTGTCACAGTGTGTTCAGGGGGCAGGCAGCTGGAGGATCAGGGGGAGATGCCTACAATCTGACACAAACATGAAATCACGCTAAAATCACGCAGGACATCTTTAATAAGTCAAAACCTGCTAACTAACATGTGTAATAATCCTTCCTCTGTCAAACACAGCAGTAACATTTCTTATTGGCACAAAGAGCAGAGTCACAGTGTTTCTGACTGACTTCCAAAACAAATGTATAATGAGTGTACGCTCATAATCGCTCTAAGCTGGGATGACTTTCTCAAACATAGAATTCAAGTTTTCACCACAGGTGAACTGAGTCATGGACCCCTCCCCAAAATGTCAGTTCTGATTTGTTTGAAACATTCATCTTTTGTTTATTTTTGCCTCTTGTTTTAACTAAAAAACATTTGAATGGAAAGGAATGTTGTTAAACAGGATACAGTGACCCAGGGATATAAAAGAAATTTTAACAGGGGTGTGCATTTGGCGTAAAATGAATTTCTACTTGTTTCAGTGATGTGATTCATGATTTCTGTCTGCTCTCCCGACACAGCTTTGGTCAGTAACCTCAGCCAGCATCCTGCATTTTTAAAAAGGAAAATAGAGATATAAAGAGATTCACAATAGCACTTGTTGTCACTTTGAGGAATGATTCCCATCAGACACTGATGGGCTGTTTCCCCGAGATGAAAAAAGTGCAATAGTGCCGAACTGAAAGGTAAAGAAATTGACTTATATTTTTTATGGACTTGTGTCTATGATTTTTTCCGCTTGCTAGTTACGTATATCAAGCCTTAGTTCCACAATCTGCAGTACCAATCTATATAGAAACCACTTCTTACAAACACCTGATTTTTGTTTGTGTTCAAGATCATCCGGACATATAGTGCAACTTTTTCAAAAGAGTTTTCTCACAGCTTCACTGATATATTTATATTTATATTTATATTTATATTTATATTTATATTTATATTTATATTTATATTTATATTTATATTTATATTTATATTTATATTTTGGGGGACACAATGAATGAACTGTCAAAACTCCAAGTGATATCTTAACACGTTTGTTCAAGCAGTTTGAGCACTTTTGCCGTCTTCAAAGGCACAGTGACAAATTGATATTATATAAGAATAATGAAAGCATTGAACATTTGAAGGAATCATTCATTTGAAACATTTCTCCACCACCGCACAGCTGTGATTAACAGTTTGTTTGTCCGATTTAAATCAAACATCAAGTGTTAAATCACCATAGTGTGATTTAAGACTTATCAGAGGCAACAGCTGAGCTGTGGTGGTTAAATAAAGCCTGGGAAAGATGCAGTAGCCCTCTGGGGTAACACAGTGTTGTGGCAGGCCACTCTGTGACTGCTGAAGGGCATCAGCTGACGCAGCTCACACACAGGCCTTAACAAACACTCTATATGCACAGAACATGTGTGCGTCTGCATTTGTATGTTTGTGAGCAGATGTTTTCAGAAGCAAAGGACAGCCAGTGCCAGCACTGAAAGACAAATCCACAGGCCCCCAGCTGCTTGGCAGCAAGTTCTGCAACATGTCGTTTACTGTGCCATTTCTGGGCTCCGTTCAGCTCCTTTGTTTCAATCCTGGTTTCTCTCTGTGCTGTGAAACTGTTGACAGCTTGTGATGCTTTATGTTTGTGACCTGATCTTTCATTAGTGTGGTATAAGTACATTTTCTCAACTGCTTCTACTTTAAATGCAGCTTTATTCTTCATTTTTTCCCCCAAACACACAAACTTGTTTTCGCATTGTACTCAAGAATGTTTGTCGAGATATAGTCTCCGGATCAATCAGATGCTGGTATTGTTTACAAAATGCATGAAAATCACAGCACACATTTGCATCTCGCCATTTGCTTTATAAAACGAGTCCTCACTCTCAGTATGTCTACACTATTTCCAATGTGTTCAAAGTCGATTTACATTGCATTGTTGAAGGTCAGGGCACCTGGGAGTGTAGTGACAAAAGGCTTGTGTCTCAGCACACACACCAACATCTGCAGACACACTGTATATGGAAACACATTTTAATTTAACACCTGGCCAAGCACATCCTGAAAACAAAGGTTGCCCACATCAACGCAAGGCAAAAGACCAAGCAGCAAAATCTGAAGTGCAACTCCGTCCACGTCTCCCTGGTTGACTACTGCAGCAGCCAAATAATTATCTGCCAAGCTGAACTGGACAGCATGGGGTTGAGGAGCGGGTGGGGTGGGGTGGGGGTGATGGGTTTCTATTACCACATTGTGGTAATAGAAATAGCTCACTACTCTAGCTCACTACTCTATGTTGACAACACCCAGACTTAAATACAGTTAATGGGAGGTTTAGACTGCTTAAACACAATGACGGATGCAAATAATAATAATATTAATAATAGTATTAATAACAGGCGAATTACTCTTCATATGTACTTCATGTATTATTTTTTTCTTGGCTGTAAGTTATGGATACACTGACCTGTTGGAGGGAACAGATGTCAGGGGTCATTTATATACACATACTTACAAGACTGCTTATATTTTTGCAGCTATCGATTGGTGTTTACACTTGCCATTTGCCAGCTAAATGTGAATCATGACAGCAATTAGCAGCTCAACACAACAGCTTGCTGCCAGTCTGGTGTAGGGGGATCACACTGGTCATCACCGCCCACGGTTGTGGATTTAACCAGTGGATTAAACCAGTGGATGGGACACTGTGGGTCACTGTTATTAGGTGAACAATCCCAAAATGATTAAAGGTCAGTGAGTGAAGGATGAGTCATAAGATGATACTGGAAAAGGTGCAGGTAACTAGGAATGGGTGGACCAAGTATTAATTACACAGGCCCTTCAATATGTAGAATTACGATTATGATTTTTTTCATCTAACTTTTATAAAGAATGTTAGATCATTAGAAATAAGCTTTTTTTTTCTTGCCTAGTAGACATTTTACTTTCAACAAACAAACAAAATTGCAATAACCTGTAATGAACCTGTAATGAACCTGTGTTTTTTGTGGTTTCTGGGGCACCCGGGTAACGTCCCTCCACTGCTCAACTAAAGAGTCACCATCTGCGTAACGTTAACAAAAAGATTTAGTCTCTGTTGTGTTTGTAGATGTTGTGTAATCGTAGCATCTCTGAAACTGGTGACATTGTTCTGGTACCAAAGATACATCTGTAACGAATGACCTGACTCTTAGCCCCATTTCTCTGTAACACGGCCGATTAACAGCACTGAGCTGGAACAGTAATAGCCCCTTCAAGTCCATTTACTCTACAATACTGCGACACAGTTGGACCCAGTGACAAATTCCCAATATTTTGATATCCCCAGGAAATCAAACAAATGAATGTTCTCTTGCTCATTTCCACTATGTCCATCAAAAATAAATGCATTTTATTTAATTATATAAACCTGAACTGAATCACAGATCAGTTATTTTAACCAAAACAAAACAATTTATTTTTTCTGACAGTAGAACATATTTTTTCTTGTTTCTTTCTCTCAACATAACCCAACTGTTACAATTATCTATAAAAACAACACATTTCCCCATTGCATTGTCCCATTGCATAAGTGCATCATGATTTGTGCAAATTTGGTTTATTTATATTTATTTAAGTATATTTTTTCTCTTGGTTACTGTCGTTGTCTTATTCTAAACAGCCCCATGCTGGAAGTATATTAAATGACTGCAGTGGCTGTGGGATGGAAGAAATATGCTCTGTGGCTGGGGAATGGAGACTTGGCTAGTGTCAAGGTGGCGAGAGCCCCCACATGGAATCAGAGCCTGCACTTGGATCGCTCAAACCGTTCCAATCATCTGTTCAGGAGTCAGCAGTCAGCTGATCCCAGCTTTCTAAAGATCATCTCTGCTGATACTTGACAACAAATGCTGCATTGAAGGCAACAGCGCGAAGGTGGACTGAGTTCATTTTCCATTTCCCATAGTTTTCTGCAGGGAGAGAAAAACGCCACTCTTCCATCTACTATTCATTACCCTCTTGCTGTCAGTGTTGCAGTGTTGTCGTCAGGCCTGTTTCAGTTGATTCTTTTCAGTTAGTCAGCACATCGGCCCTCTGCTGTTTTCTGTCCTCTCCTCACAGCTTGTCTGCCCACTAACCGAGAACTGAGGCTGAGGAAACTTAATATTGTTCAGATTACCTTCACCGTCTCACTGGCTGTCTGCCTGCTACCGGTTCAAACCACACGCCACATACACTTACAGCTCTGTGTGTGCACAGTGTGTGTGCATGCTACGTATTAATGGAAGGAAACCAATAAACCGTTCGGATGTAAATACATGCCACAGATTTGTTTTCTCATAATAGGTTTACATACAGTTATAAAAGTATTGCAAGCTGCAGCGCATGAAAAAGACACATTGATTTCACCTTACCAAGAGTTCACATCAACAGCGTAAATGAACTGTGTAAAAAGAAACTGCTCTTTTTAATACAAGTGCACAACGATTGTTCTCAAAAGTTCCTATTGGTAGTTCCCCTTGGATGCTGTGCACTTTTCAGTAATAGTTATGTCCACATGTGGCTTCTCTGCATCTAATAAGATACTGTCAGCACATTATTTCATTTTTATGGTGGTATGGATGGCTTTTAATGTGTGCTGTCATGTCTTATAGCTGAGGCAAGAGGTTCTATGAAAAACACAAAACATAACAGTGATAATGGAAATAATTACCCACAATGAATGTCAAACATTCTTTTAGCTTCCCAAGGGAAAAAAAGTGGCAGGATCTTGATATCAGCATCAATCCTTCAGTCAGACTAGTCAAATTAAACTTTTTCATACAACACAGTGCGACACAATGTGCCTCATATGATTGAACAAGACCCTCCTACAAACATTAAGACACAAAGCAAAGATAATCCAACTCCATGGAAAAGAACAGGATCTGGGGAAATACAAACATGACACATACATATACAAATGACTCCAGAGGCGTGCAAAAAATAATAAAAATGAAAAGAATTAGAAATAAATTAAATAATAAAATAACTAAATAGTAAAACAAATGTCAATAAATAGATAAAACTAAGGAATATGTGTACGTCTACCAGTTCAGTAGATTTGAATTAAATATACAAATATAAAAAGGAGTAAACACAGTTAAAAGGCAAAATAGAAATAAAAAATAGGCTGTGTCAGGTGATATGATAGACAAATAAGGAGAACACAGTTTTAATTAAAGGCAGATTATAAAGTTTTTTTTTTGTTTTGGAGTGTTTCCTGATGATTAAACCAAATTCCAGTCTAAAGTAAAGTCTTTGCCTTTTTTGTTTTATTGATGATATAGAATATTGTTAAAAGCGGTATATAGGGATTGTTGGTTTGGGACTATGCATTATCAAGGCAGCGTTGACGTGATCACTAATTAAGATGCTAATTGAGCTTTTGGAATCTTTGTTTTGGTAAGTAAAACCTTCGATTTTTCAATTTATTTTCTATCAAGAAAAACAACATAATGATGCTGTGCTGTTCTTTGCATGTAATACACTGGTGCTGATGCTGGCTGGGTTTATATCAATGTATATGTGTGTGTGTATGTGTGTGTCCACAATAAAAGTTCATCTGTACTACTGGTGAGAGCCAGTGTTTTCTTTTGAAACTGTGGCTCTTGTAAAACCCAATTATTATTAAAATAAAAATTCTCTTATGTTTGTTCAACCACAATGCAAAACAATTTTAACACGGTGGCTAATTCAAGTATAATGGTTATGAGGAGTCAGCTAAAAACGAGTGTGTAGAAAAAACATATTAGTGAGTCACCACATGTGCAGCTTGAAATACCATTCATCTCTGGTGAGCCAATCAGGAGTGGACAGCTCATAATAAACCACAGATATTAGGAAACTCAGGGTTTTATTTATATTCATTTAGTTTTTGCTGTTTTTTTGGTGGACAATATCAACATTGACGAACACATTGATTTTCCTTCTCCTCTTTTCATTTCAAAGGAGTAAAAAGTGTACAGCTGCATATCGATTCACTGAGGTGTTTCTAGTTCCGGTGCCTTTTCTCTCTCTCTTTCTGTCTCTCTCCCTCACACACACACACACACACACACACACGCACACACACACACACACACACACACACACACATATGAAAGGCCTAGTAGACAGAGGAAGTGAGGAGATTTTTGTTATGTCGCAGTTTCGAGCACGAGGCTGTGGCTACTTTCAGAAGTCATATGTATTAGTCAGAAAACATATTAAGCTTGAAATATAAATAAATTATTTGTTTTCACATTTTTATTTTCAGAAATTATCATTAATGGAGAACTTTATATTGATTATATTATTGGACTTGGTTTGCAGCGGAGAACTTAACATTAACTTTTATTATTGGACTTGGTTTGCAGTGGAGAACTTAACATTAACTTTTATTATTGGACTTGGTTTGCAGTGTCCATGCCTTGATCCTGGTGTCTTATTTAAGTTACACATCATGTGTCTGATTAACACATTCAACATTGTGATGTTCACACTGTATCATAAGACCAGTAAGTTGCATCATGGGCTCCTGATTGTCATCTGATGCATGTTCTTATTTGCTATAAGACAGACAAAGACAGAATCTCAGTCTCCGCAGCCCCTTCTGAAGCTGCATTGTATCTAATGATATTTATAATTGGGGGTATTGTTGGAATTTGGCTCATCAGTTCATTTCACCTTTTTTCTTCTTTAGAACATTTCCTTTGTTATGGAAACTTTCCTCTTCCTCTGCTGCCATCCATTTCCTTCTGTATCACAAACATCCATTTTGTCTTACAAACATCCATATGTTCATCAGCTTCCAAAACTGCGGCTTCCCGATTCAGCCAACCCCCTTGGGGGCTGATACAGAGGTCACACACATGACCTTTGCAAATGGAATTTATTATGAAAATCTATTTACTGATATAGCACTGACAATACAGAAATATGGGTTTAATTCAAATTTCTGCTTGTATGACAAGAAAAGATAAATAAATAAACACTTGAACAGTCAGAGTAGTTCTTCAGATCCTCATGTTCAACAATAACAACATTTCTGTTGTTATTCACAACCAGCCAGTTGTGATTGTGGAGCTTGAACTGCTCTGAATTTCTCACAGACGGACATTTATGACACACTGCTGATGCAGGCCAGAGCTCTGTTGAATCCACTGCCACAGTGCCACAACAGAATTAAAGTGAACAGTACATTTTATTAGTTTTTTATTAGTTTTTGCTCCTGTGAAGTTTATATTGTAACTGCTGTCTGCAGAGATGATGCTTTATACTGCTGCTGATTCTAAGGTGATTTTGGCCCCGTACTTTAATGTCTGCTTGGTTTTCTATACCTTTTTATTAATGTTGGCCATATCTGTTAATTTGTCTAATTTATACTGCAGGATGTGGTTGTATTTCTTTTTTTACTGATAACAATTGTTGGCACAGCGACGTATCAGGGAGCTTGGCAAGATTTTATAATGCAGTATAAGTTGATGTTGATATTTTAATTTTATTACCTAGCATGAAGGCATTCTTTAATATGTCTGTCATCACCAACGGTTTATATTTCTTCCTTAAAATTTTAGACTAGCGTTTACTTAAAGTAAATGACCTCCTCTCCACTTTTATTGAGGAGAATATAAATGTTATTGTAATTTGTTTTGCTCTGATACTTAGGCAAATAATAAATAAATACTTGATTACTTGATTGTCAGTATTTCGGTTTGTGGCGCACTGTGAAACACTGCTTGTTATGGCAGCCTCTCAGAAATGGATGAGGAAGCGGAACAAGTCGATCACTAATCAAAGCGCTGGTGGACTGATCCCTGTCCTACATTGCCCACTATGCAGCATTAGTAAATGAGTGTACATGTGATAGACATGTACAGTTTATAAAGGTTTATTAAACTTCTCTATGAAGAAGGCTGAATGTGACCTCGAGACTTTGAGTGTTGAAAGCTGAAAACAAACAGTTGTACCGATCCCAAAAAAGCTGCAAGATATATGTATCTGACATAGAGATCATTGACAGGGAAGACGTGGAAAACAAATAGTACATATTTAATCCAGCCTGTCCTTGAGTTGTCTTCCTGTTTGATGAAAGGCCTGATCTATCCCACAAGCTTTTTGATTGATTTCCTGTTTTCAGGCAATTGGCTTTAGTTCATTTAAGATGATAAATTACATACTCAGCTCTGATTGGTTCAACAAAGGACGTGCAGTTTCACTTGCACATTGAACGGCTGTTGCTTTGAAATGTATTCACAGTGCAATATGTGTGGTTCAACAGTATAACAATAATAGCTTCTTCTTCTCTCTCTCATGGTCTCTTTTTGATCATACCTGGCATAAACATAAACATTTCTAGTAATATGATTATACCATTACATCACATCACATCATTACATCACAGTGTGTCTCTACATGCGTCTGCAGTGACATATGTAATACTTTCTCTCTATATATCCATGTTATTGAAAAAAAAATGTTGTGCACAACATGTCTGACAATATAGAGCTGTGAACAATAGTTGCCTGAATACTGAATATGTAATGTTCAGGGGTTTAATGATGCACTTTGCACATTAAGCATTATTTGAAAGGCTTAATGCACCAATTAAATCATAATTACAGTAGGTGAGTGCAATCACTGATGCATGTGTAATACTTAACACACATTATCCCAAAATAACTGACCACTTTCCATTTATTCTTATTCTTATGGAAATCACTTGAGCAGTTGTGCAGAAAAGAAACAGTGTGGTTCATACATTCAGAAGCACAAACACAAGTTAAATTATATATATTATTTTTCCAAACCAAAAATGTACATACAAATATGTTTCATGTCTGTCAAAACATTGTAAATTAATAAAATGACAAGCTGTGGTAGTGTGAAAAGCGGAACACTGTGAAAGCAACACATAGTAAACACAAAAAGATAACAGTAACAGTGATGAATAATTGTAATCACACTGGGAGGAATAATATCTGTTGCTAAGAAAATAAACAGACACGAAATTGAAATACCTTGTTTAGGAGCCAGTGAAGTAAAAGCTCAATCACTCTCAAGTATTTATCTGGAATCCTAAACAGCCATTTTTTTTTCGTGACTGCGCAATAGCTTAAATAAAGCAGATAAGACACTGCAGCAGTCGACTGTGTATTTGTTACGACAAAAGCTTTTTGTTTCTGAGTGAGAAAATTGTTCTAGATTTGAAATCTCATAAGTTGATCGAAGCATAAATGAACTACTGTCATTTTGTGCTCCCCTCAGTTTAGACCAGTCAAAAATAACTACGTACTGTATATCTGAGTATGAGTAATGAAAGAGAGATTGGCAAAATGTCCAGACCTGTCAAAGTAGTCAGGTGAAGTATGTCCACTAATGGAGCAATACATACATAATTTACCACCTTAAAAAGCAAAATAATAAATTACTCAGCATAATTATGTTGATATTATTCTGTTTACATATGCAATATAAATCATGTTTCTAATTTTATTCTTGAATCTCCTAAAATGCCATGGGAAGCACACAGTTCCCCCCTCCAGGAAAATAATGCGGCTGGCAAGAGGTAGAGTATGAAAATGGCTGAATACTGGTGAGTGAATTTGTTCATTTTTAATTAAATACCATGATGCTATTTCAAGATCATTTCATAAAATTCATTATTGTCTCTAGATTTACTATTCACTATCGTCAATGAACTTCAGCACCTCAAGCCAATGCGGCATTGGCTCATGCATAAGATTCCCAGATTAAGGGTCCTCTGTTGACATTGTAAACTGCAAGGTTCCAGGTTGTCTTCAAATGCAGAGTCAGCAGGAAAACTGCAGGGGGTCATCGGAAATATTTCATCTGAGGTATAGTTTTTTCTTCAATGTAAAAAAAAATGAATACTACAAAATAGAGGTGGGTGATATGGGCAAAAAATATCTGGACTTGCAGAATGCACATAAGGGAAACACTGTGATGCTATTTGACTAACCGACCGAACCATTTCCTGTGTGTGTGTGTGTGTGTGTGTGTGTGTGTGTGTGTCTCATATACCAAAGTCATTATATCTCAGGACATCCATAATAATATTATCAGTATATTATACATCAGTATATTATACTGATGTCAGTAACAAACACAGTGACCTCTTCTTTAACTTTATTTACAACACAGCACCAGCAGTCATTGTATCAGTAGGGTAGCACAAGCAATATCAGACAACAGCTTGAGAACGATACAAGAGAGACATATCAGACTGCAATAAAATGTTCTTTTGCAAATTAAAACCCCAAATATATATTTTTGTGTTTATCAAAACATCAAAAGATTAAATTGGTACCATTAAAAATAGTTATACAGTACAGCTTATTTGTGGTTGTCTCCTGAATTGGGATACGACTATTCACTTGCCTAAACAATGCAATGCAGATGATATGGTCTGTTATTCGAGCTTTGTTCTTGTTCTTTTTTCCCTGATCATCCGTCTTTTGCAAATTGTTTTCTCCCTGTGCCTCAGGACCACAACACCTGTTTCCCTGCTTGGCATCCATATTCAGACAGGTCCCTGGTTGCCATTCCCTGCTAGTTTTTCAATCAGCCTCTTGTGCTGCTCAGCCAATAAGCTTTGCTCAGGTGTCTGCTTCTCCCAAAACCTTTTTCCTCAATCTGTCAGAACAAACTTCCTGAATTTCAATAAAATCTTAAGCAATATTTTTTTTTCTTTGTTTCTCTGCATTTGAGTCCTGAGTAGTTTTAACAAGCTGAGTCTTTGTCAGACGACCATCTGGTTAGTGAATGCAAAACCATTTAATTTTGCAAAACATAAATCCCACCTCTGTCAGGTCTGTCCATTGACTGTATATTAAGACGGACAACATGACAGTTCAAACATCTGGATTCCTCCTGGTGACTGCAGTGTAACGAAAAAGTGGACTAAACATCGCAATTTCCAGGGAATGGTTGCTGTAATTTTTTATTTTAATCACTCTGATATATACTCAATTGTACATGGTTTATTTTCATTTTGATCATTGATCATATGTTCTAACAAATTTTGGCTATTAGGCTTTATTATCACCATTTAGATTAGATTAGATTATGTTAGATTCAACTTTACTGTCACAAAATTGGGATTTACAGCTATCATTAATTTGTGTTTGGTCAAATTTTCATTCATCGGCTAGTTTTATGCTAAAGGTGGTTTAGTGAGCTCATAAGGTTTGTATGGAATCAACTATATTGATAAAAAATATTAGATGATTTGAATGAAATTTGGTGCAAGACAAAATGACTGACCTTTCAACTATCTCCATCATCAAGCCTGAGATTTTGGGGGTTTGAATAAAAACTGTTTCCATCTGTTGAAGGGATCATGTTAAAATTTCCTTTCCTTATTGCTATGTAAAGAGGCTGTTTGTATAACTGAGCCTATCTGCGCTTTCATCTAACACCACCAGCAGGTCAAATCTTTCAACTGATCAGTCATATATTTTAGTATAATATCACTGACTTGGGTATGAGCATGTTGCCATGTTGGCATGAGCTGTTGGCACGTTCAGCAAAACTCACACTAGTAGGGACGAGTAGTAAATGTTTCTGCCTTGAACCACAAAAAAACTCTCTTAGCTGAAGTGTTTTAATTTACAATTAATTTTTTAAATCATGATTAATGCTTTGTACATCATTTATAACCGATCTCAGTCTAAGTGAGCAGTAAAGAATGAATGACTGCAATTCATTAACTCTGCTTGTTTGCTCCAGCACTCTTGCCATTCAAATATCATGGATCTCTTTCTATTCACCAAGTCTGCTCTGTCTGTATGATATATTGCAGGTGGGGTTTGACAGGTATGATTAACTTTTTAATGCAGAGTGCATGCACACTCGTTCTCCAGGTGCAGTACGACTTTGACAACGCATTGCATCTATTTCTGTGGCTGAAATTACAGTACACAGTGCTTTTAAAATCCTCCCATTGAACTCTTTCATATGGAAGACCAAGAGTGACTTCCAGTGCAGTGCCAGGCTGTTGTTATTATTATTATTAGGGCCCGAGCTGGAACAGCGAAGGCCGTATTGTTTCTGAAGGAGTGATTATTATTCTTATTGTTTGCGAAAGTTGCTTGAAAACTCACGAAATTCACCAGGGACGTCAGGCGTGGGATGAAACGGTGCAATTTGGCGGTCACATGCATTGGTATCGCAAAATGGCTCTGTAGCACCCCCTAGAACATTGCAAAAAATGGTTCCACTTTGTGACTGAAAGGTCAGAACTCCAATCTGTCAATACACACATAGCATGGCATATTCATTTATTTACCATAGTGCAGCACCAGCAGTAGCTACACAGGAGCAGGTTTTCTAATATTAACTGCATGAATCAGGCTCCTCCAACTAAATTTATTTCCCTGTTGTTAAACTAATCCGTACTGTTTGTTCAGGCAGGTAAGGTTCCTGATGGTGGTAGAAGAATATTTGAAAATTAATTTAGTCACTTAAATTAAATTAAAGAAATTCAGTCTATGGCTATAAAAAAAGGCAGGCAGTGGAGAGTGAATCAATACCCTGTGTGTAGCTTTGCAACCCAATTCAAGTTTATTTATCTGAAATAAAGAAAGAAGGGCAATTAATATGTGACAGCTTGTTAATACAGGTCAATATTGTGGCCACAAGTAACAGTAACAGTGAAAGGTACAAAGGTTTGTTATGAAAATCTAGTGGGTCATAGGGCATCAGCTGAGTAGTCACCTGCCTAAATGGCCATGAATGCGTATGTTGCTGTATTGCTACTGAGGTTTAGCATTGTCATCATGAGATGACACTATACCCTTATTTTCATAGGTGATTTTAAATATGTATGTATAAATATATATATATATATATATATATATATATATATATATATATATGTGTGTGTGTATATATATATATATATATATATATATATATATATATATATACATACATACATACATATATATATGTGTGTATATATATATATATATATATATATATATATATATATAGGTTTGTATTATTGTATCCTTCCCACTTTTCACCCATCTTTCACCAGGGACCTCATTACCAGCTCAGGAAGAGTTGCCGAACAGTGGTAGGCAGATAATTAGCTCGTGCGGTCTCATTAAAAAAATGCACTAGGTGAGGTATTATATATAACCTGGCAAAGCTGAGTCAACTAGTTTAGCATGTTTATTTTCAATTTTGTTTAATTGTTCTTTGATTGCATGTTAGCAGCATTAGAAATCTATAATTTGTCATCATAAAGAAAGTGAGGGCAGCATGTTCACAGTTGTAGTGGATGCATTAAAGCCATTATAGTCCATGAGGCAGATGAAGAGCTGATGATCGATCCATATGTTAAAGATGATGTTTCCATATGGTGGAGATAAGGGTGTTCCTGTGAGAGATATCATGTTCACAGTATCACAGTCGAGTTAATGAGGAAGCCCTAAGCCAAGTCTGTCAATATATTCAGGTATGGTTACATGATGTTCCTTCATCTTAGATCTAATGGTATGATAAGCATGAGGATTAGTGAGAAATGTCAGCCATTTGGCATGATTACAATAATGAAGACTGGTAGAAAATGTCAAATATTTAATAACGTGTAAGTAATATATAAAGTTTAGGCATAAAAATAACATGGAGATTAAGATTAGGGTGAAATCAAATGGTTATAAAGTGGTTATTGTGTGAAATGGGCTTTAAAAATTATAAAGAAATAAATATAAAATGATAATTGTGCCATAGGTTAGGTTTAGGAATTCAAGCTGAGTGAGGTTAAGAAATATGATATAGGAGTCATGGGAAGGTCATTTCAAGTCATTCCTAAATTCAGTAAGTCAAATTTATGACTCACAATCTTGTTCAAACCAAACCATTCATCAAATGCAGAATATCCAATATCCAAGTCTTCAGAGAATAGTAAAATCTCCAGTCTCCAATATCAAGTTTAACAGTGTGGAATATTCAAATGAGCTTTTCCCAGAGAGTGATGTATTCCCATAGGATGTGGAGATTCTGGCCAGCAGTCTTAGTTATCCTCAGGGGTCATATGTGACGATAAACCTCATACATGCTGTAAAAGGACCTTCATCCTAACTCTGCTTATTGTTAGTTATTTAAATAACCTTGAAACAATAAGAACCTCTTTATTATCAGAGTGATAATACTAATACATCCTGCTACATATGGGTTAGGTGATCTATTTTACTTTATATTAATATTGCATTACAGAGAGCAGAGAATCAGGCAGATTATGGATTACCTTGCTTGGATAAGTATAATGCATTGTATTTGTTTTAGGTACAAATAATGTGTGATTTTTTTGTCATGTAACATGCAACAGATGGGAGACAGTATGAAGGTCATTCTGAATATAGACCAGCACAAAAGCTAACATCCTGTAAGTAAGCAGCACTCTGCTTCTGTGGTAACTTCCTAATTGTAGTTGATCAAACTATATTTTGTATATAATATTCAATCTGTCACAGATCTGTGTACAGCATCTGTGTCAAGTCGTTGCTATAACAGTTTTTCCAGTGCTGCAGACTGTTGCTTTTCCCACAGAGAAACATAACAAAAATCCTGACATCATCCAATACATGAATAAAGGCATAAATAAATAAAAACATAAATATCAAAGGTCAGTACAATTCCCTGATCACTTAATCATGTTTATACTCTGAAAAAGGAGATGTTTTGTTGGCATGTCAAACTAATAATCAGTAAAAGAACGTGTGAGGAGAGAGAAAAGTGATTATTCTTTTTAATGGAAAACTGTGGTGGTGCGTATAATCATTACTTCCTTAAATCAGAATTAAGCGACACATCGTTTTTCTTTACTCCACGTTAATAGTGTTGCTTTAAGGCTGCCACGTTATATTTATATCACCTGACTTTAAATGATGTGATACTTGTGCCTTCATAGTGACTATGTGCCAAAAGAGGACACTTGGAAGACTCGAATATACCACCAGATGCAGATCCAAATGCACACATAGGGAAGATGACAATGCAAGGGAAGCCCCAACTGTGTTTATTTGTAAAGCAAGAAATGAATCCAGGATAGAAACCTGTTGTGAATTGGTCAGATTTGATTAGATAAAATTTGATTTGATTTGGTTTGAAGAGAATTCAGATTTTAAGATGATGGCCAATGAAACAGGATACTCCACTGCAGTAAAATAAATAAATATAGTGCCTCTACGTATTATTTAAGTCTTTATGATTCAACATCGGTTGGTTGCTCTTAAAAATCAGTTGCTGAAAGATTAATCAGCAAATTTTATCAAACACACATCACATAAAATTAGGTAGATAACAATAATCAATTTATAAATAGGGTGAATTTGTGGTAATCCAGTAATTATAATTTCACTAAAATACACACTACAAAATGTTGGCTATGCTTTTTCCTTCTCGCCACAAGAGCATAAAGTATTTTTTTAAAAAGTGAGGAATAAGGGGAATTTCAGACATACAAGGTCAAATCTTACCACAAAAATTAGAAAAAAATACAAAGACCAAAGCTGTGGCAGGCAGGAAATTCTATTCAAAGAATTCAGACGAAGTCTTGATAACATTTCAATAGATACCACTGAAAGTCGTAAAATAAGAATTTGTATTAAAAATGAAGGACAACTAAATTATTGGATTTGAGTTGAGTCTGTCACCGGACCTCAAGTGGAGTGTGGAATTTCTTTCCTGGAAGAAATAGTATGTGGTTTCCTCAGTTACGGGGAATGACATATAAATATGTGTATACAAATACATGTTACACAGACTTGTACTGGTGTATGAACTGAAGCACCATATGACACTAGTAAGACACGAGACACCATGAACTTATGCTTCACCAGCAGAGACTGTACATTTTTCTAAAAATAACCTTCTTTTTAAAAAAAAAAAAAAAAAAAGTGGTTTGCATTAAACTACACTGTCCAACCACATCCAAATAAATTTATAAAATAAGGAATAACTGCCGGTGGTGGTAAAAACTGATGAGATTCTAGTAAAGGAAATCAGATCTGAATCTCAAAATCAAAAAAGTAAATCAAAAATACTTAAAACTGTATATACAAGGGGTCCTCAAGTTACAACAGAGATCCGTTCCTGAGAATGTGTCATAACCGAATTTCGACGTAAGTCGGAACATACATTCATATGTAAGGTAGATACTAAGTTGTGCCACTAGATGTCGCTATAACGCCACCCTAAAATAAGAGTTTACTATGGTGAATTGCCTTTTGTCCCTCTTGACACACCGTAGGGGTTGATATCGCGAGTGTAATGAGCATTTCCTTTAGATTTCTGATATCAACCTTGTAGACCCTGTGTTGTGAATAAACCTACGGTATTGCCACAATCGCGAACGCATCTGTGTCCGTGTGCATCTCCTTACCGGCTGCCGCTGCACCCTCCGCCAGCTGTCCATTTCACATAAGTAAACACAACGCAGAGTAGCCTAGCTGTGGAGGTGTTGGAGAGCCGGCACCAACTAGTTCCCGTGCAAAGTCTGTACGTATTTTACCAGGCAAACCGCTTAAGCCGAAACAAGGAAGTTCATGGGAGATGTGTAGTAACCACGAAAACGTCGTATCTCGAGACCGTCGTAACACGAGGACCCCCTGTACTATATTTTATTATGATAATATTATTATCATGCTGTCTCTTCCTCTAACCTCTTATATGAGATTACTGACACTATGTTAAGAATGTGATCATTGGCTGACTGGCTAATGTTTGTATTTGAGTAGCATGGTGGAATCACTGCGCCTACTTGCTGCTAGTATTGATCGAAGCCTGTATGTTGACATGTGTGGTGGCGTCTGCACATTACAATTAAAGAAATATACATATATATAGCTGAATATCGCTGTGACACGGTGGTGATTAGTCTTGTTACCGCCATCGTTCACCACCGGACATTTATTTCATCTCTTAAACAAGAACATGTGCCTCAAAGCCATTAATGGAATCAGAGAGCAAACTGAGCAAACTTTAAACTGTGCGACACATAGAAATTGTGCAGTAGATTGTGTAGCAGTCTAGGAACTTTGACTCTCCTGAACGTTTGAGTCCTACATATTGTATGAGTATTATGATAGACATGAATGGAGAATGCATTCTTCCTGACTATGAGACCCTCTCGCCTTTGAACTTGTCTACAAGCAAAAAAAAAGGCATTTTTAAAAGTGAGTGTTTGGTACGTTCATGCATTCCTGGAGCATTTCACTTTCCAAACCGTCAAAACATCTGCAACAAGGACATGAAAGTCTCCGCTCAAGCTTTTCATACACATTTGAACGCATAGGATTTGCTCTGTTATTCAACTCTCCCGCTGTAGTAAATCTAACTTTCATTCCACTACATTCCTTATCCGCTGATTCCCAGTGCACGGATACAATTCTCCATCTCCTGTTCCCATTCCACCATTCATTCATTCTCTCTCTCTCTCTCCTTCCTCCTCTCTTCCACTTAATTATCAGCGTGAGTCATAAACAAGTTGTGGTGTTTCATCTCAGCTGCACCACCGCTTGTCATATCACCCGCCTTTACAATCTTCACACCAGGGGAGGAAGGAAGTGACGGAGGGACAGGATGTTGGCAGCGTGACTTAGTGAATTTTGAACCAGGAGTGGATGGAGAGAGGGGAGGAAAGAAAGAGATACTGTCATTTAACCTTCATACTGGCGTCTCAGAGAGATGAGTCACTGACACACGTTCTGTGATTTCTTCTTTCTACCTCACTTGAATGCCTGCATGAAAAGATTCCCGTGTTTTATGTCAAGCGACGAAGGTAGTCATTTTAACTTTTATTAAAAACAATTTTTTTCAATGACTTTTCAGTAACTCTCTTAATAAATTTGAAATATGACTATTCGCAGCTGCATTGCGTGGCTGAGGAATAAATCGCATTGGCTGTATTCATCATAATGGAGTAACAGCTGCAGCAGGATTTTATATGTGTTTTTAATTGCTTTGGAACAAATTGAGAGAAATAATGCAGATTACGGATGGTGAGGCTTTTGGCATGCACACAGTATTTAGCACGGTACATTTATTGCTGCTTTTGACATTTTTCAGTGGAGTTATTCATAAGGAAAAATGAAAAGAAAAGACTCGACAGGTGCAAGTTTTATCTTGAGCAGCAACACTAGAACACACTAGAACACAGCTACTGCAGTCTATATAGGATGCATCACGACTCAGCATTAGAAAGTTAATTAGACTGTCAGCATTCTTTTTCCTTTTTCTTTTCCCTTTTATCCTGTTTGTTTAATGACATTTTCCAAAAGAAGCTCAGTGTAGAAATTACAAAAATAAAAAATAAAAACAGTAGACCCAACCCATTGATTCTCAGGGAACAACAGTCAACTAGTTAGTAGAAAGACTTACATATAGTTAGACATAGTCCTATTTTGAGTTTGTATGTAAGTTTGGACATCAGAATTTTACTGATTAACATAATTGCCATTTTTCATTTTTTCAAATGCGCACAGTCTCCTATATGTTGTTAGTGGATATACAGCTGTTATAGTATTTATGGTATAGCAACACAGCCAAATATTAAACTTTGTTCATTTGCTCAATTGAAAATGAGCTAACGCTCATGGAAGAAGGGAATGTGTCCCTGCAAATAGCATTTTATGTGATCTTTTTTTCCCTACATTCTTTGCCCCAGTGATAGACTAAGAGAACATGTGAGAGAGTTGGGGAATGACATCCAGTGAATGGTCAGGTATGCTGTGAGACACACCAGGAAAGTGCTGCTTCTATTGTCTCACCAAATAAAATGTAATGTACAGTAATTTTGGCACATGGTAATTTAGAACTATTTCAGAGAAAGAGCAGTTGTTGGGTATAAATCAACTAACTGTTTGTCTCTTATTTAAGTTTCAGTTAAAAGGGACTAATATGTAGGCTAGATTTTGTTTATTGAATAATTTTTGTCTTTGACAGAACAAAATAATGTGAGTCCTCTGTCTCCAATTCAACATAACTCCAGTTGGGATTTTAATCAATTTAAGGCATTTAATCATATTAAATCAAATAGCCTTGCATTGTCATAAAGAGATTTTAAATCTAAATCTAAACTAAAATATAAGATCATCTCATTCACTTAGATGGAGGATGCTGACATTCATCGATTTATCTGCCAGACATGTCTTATAGATGTTGAGGCAATCATTGTTCAATTAGAGGTTAATTTCCACTGTGTAATTTACAGGGTTATCAGATTATCAGAAGAGGTTTCACGTAATCAATTTCATTTGGTCCAAGTCCATAATTGCTGATGAGCACGGGAGTCAGAGGCTGCCTCAACTTCCAAAACAGTCAGTCCAGTTTGATAACAATTTCTCAAGGTCACCGTGTGCAATACGAGATTTAGTTGATGTCTTTTCAATAATTTCTTTTCCTGTTAAAGCTTTTTTTGTTTTTTTGTTTTATTCCCAGCCCTTGCTGTGGGTTAAGAAAAAAAAAAGTTACACCTTGTTAAAAACAATGAGACAAATTGTGACTTGCATATGTGGGCTATAATAACACACACCAGACGTTGTTTTATTTTTCTCATCTTCGCGTAGAGCTCATTAAACATTGTATTCTGATCAAACTCATCAGGTTTGGCCAAAAACATCACAGTCAGATTCAATTCCCACTATATGACATCATTTAGGCCTTTTCAGTAAGGAATTGGTGGCATCTTTAAAGTTGTTAATTCATTATAACGTCTGTCATCACACAAATCGTATAATATCCTGCTGGTTCAAAGACACATGTGCAGTCCATCTGTCCATAATGCTACTTGTCACAGCACCACGCTGAAAATAAGAACATATTTCTTTGCATCATATCTAGTGATGGGCATTAACGAGTAGCGGGGACCCCTGCTGACTCCTACACGCCTGGCTCTACGTGGTAGCCCATCTACTCCTACGTGACAGGAGAGAGGGAGCATCATGTCAGGCGAGGAGCACGGCAGGAGAGCCTCTGGACGGCCTGGATGAAAGCAGGAGTCCAGCCGGCAAAATCAATCCCAAGAAAGAGAAAAAAAAGAGCACAGAAAGAGAGAGAGAGAGAGGGAGAGAGAAAGGTGGAAATGGAAGGGTTGAAGAACAGAAAGATGTATGGAGAGCGAGGTCCCGGGAGGCAAACAGGAAACATGAACGAAAATGAGGGCAAGTGAAAGACAGAGGAGGGAGTTTAGAAATGAGAAAACATTGGATGTTATTTATTCATTTATTATGTAACACAAAATAAATACTTTAGACACCTGCTGTGGAAAAGGTTATTAAGTTTTTCTTCTTAAAAACAAGAAGCATTCATTGTTCATGTCCTTAGGAAAAAGCACCTCTCTCTCTCTCTCTCCCTCTCTCCCTCTCTCTCTCTCTGTCTCGATATGAGGAAATAGGATCTCCTAAACAATATTCTATTCTATTCTATTCTATTTCTACGTAGCCCGTCTGGTGACATGGGTGGGAAAAAAGATATTAATTAACTCGTGCCCATGGAATATGATCTTGAGGCAGACAGACTGAAAAAGGTCTGTTGTCTGACGTCATTCTTAGAAAGACAATACCTTGTTAGTCTGTGACCCGGGGATGTCAGGATACATACTGTATTGATGTGATAATATTAAATGAATTTTGACATAGTGGTAAACATAAGATTATATCCTGTTGGTGCTAAACCATTTATTGAGAATAAAAAATCATCAGCACAATACATGCAGATATTCTTATTTTGAACATAATTCTTCTGTCAAAAATTTAATGAAACACACAAAACTTGTCAAAATGCAACTAATTATTTAATTGTGCACTCCTCTTTAAAATTGAACCCAGCACCTCCCACCTGCCTCCTGCTGCTGTCTGACCCCTGTAGCCTCTCTGGCTGTGTGCAGGCTGCATCTGTCATCTCATGATCAGCAGAGTGAGATGTTGAGAGATCGAATAAGAACCGGCCCGATGTGACAGCAATGCACCACTGCCTCTGCCCCAAGACATGACACACGCTGTCTATCTGCACTGTCACTCGCCATGCTGCCCCGCCACTCACTGATGCTTCATCTCTCCATCACTCCTCGTGCTGCATTTCCACCAGTAACATATAGATTTTGTTGTCTTTTCAAACATAAATGTGTTTGTTGGAACAGAATTGCAGAATAAGGCTTTACCTTGACATGACAGCATACATGCAGGATACATTACAGCAGTGAGATGAGCACTGTCAGACAACAGTATGAGGGAGCGATCATCTCTCATTGAGTCAGAATTCAATCCTGCAATGCGGAATGATCTTCTATACTTTTATTGATATTTCGATCACATGATCTAATACTGAAGCAAAAAATGTTAAATGTTAAAAGTTAATGTTAATGTTAATGTTAATGTTAATGTTAATGTTAATGTTAATGTTAATGTTAAGAACATGATCTTTAGTTGGTTCTTTACATTATATATCTCTACATTATGCCTATCATGTTTTTGATTCGTCTTTGTTTTTCTTTTTTTTGTTTTTTTTTTACTCTTTCCTGCTGTTCTACTCTTCACGGCCATCATCAGCAGGATAACCAGGAACCAGAAGCATCTCAATCAGAGAATCAGAGTGAGCAAGGAGGAAGGTGCAGCGATTTCACAGACTTATTTTCATCACAGCCCATCATTCATTCTGCTCATGCTGGGGGGTGGGTGTAACCCACACGGAGCAGGAGGCGAAAGATAGACACGGCCTCCCCTACACACAATGCAACCACTCGTCATGTGCCCACACAACAGGCCAGCAACACACACACTCACACATACACACACTCGAGAAGTTGTTGCTCTGAATGCAAATTATCGTCAGTGTGGAAATCTGGGTTGCAAACAATGTCAATAAATGTGGGTGTAAAAGGGTTGATTCCTGCAGTGTGCTTGATTTTGAAGAGCTCAGCACAGCAGGCTGCAGGAGAGAGGAACTTTTATTCCTTTATTTTTCTCTAAAATTCACTTGTCTCGTTCCAAAGAGAGCTGCAGGAGCTTCCCGACCTGCGCAGCTGCTACACCCCAATTTTTCTGACAGTTTCTGAGCAGATCAGATTTACATTAAGAGCTGCTGGAGACAGCAGGTGTTAATGCTCTACCTGCTGCTGGGATTTTCCTTCATAGTTTCTGCTCTATGGCACAAACATAAAGACTTGTTCCCTGTGATAATTCTAATATGCAGTCGTCATGGAGCTTTTTCTCAATAATGTGGATGTGAAAATACACAGTGGTGGAGGATGATGACTTGGTAGTTAATTGTAGTTAAATACTACATCTACCTATATGCACAACTTATTTGCATCACCAGAGAGAACTCAAGGACAAAAATTAAGCACTGGTGCCTGGAAAATGACATTGACAGCCAGTTCCTGTGGAGATTCCTGATAAACAACACTGTATTAATAGAAAAATCTGGCTATGACCAAAAACAAATGAAAAAAAATTCCTGAAGTTAATATGTGCCCTATGTCATATTTTTTCCAAGATCAAGAATGTGCTTGTCATTTCGAGCTTTGTCTAGATTTGATAGCAGATGGCTTTTCAAAGACCTGACCTCAGCAGAATCTGTGGTACAATCATTCTGTTGGTAATTAATCACAGGAGCCAGGATTTGCTGATAAGCACCACAACAATCAGATGCACTTGAGAAAAACCCTCCACTCAGCAGGGAAACTGAGGAATTTGAACTGACTGATGAGCAGATCATCCCCTTTAATGGCCACCTGCCTCTCAGAACTCAGAAGAAGGAAGAGGAGCTTCCACTGGGTCACACACTGACCAGTCACTGACAGATTTAGCCCAGAGATGAAAAAAACAAAACAGGAAAACAGATGCTAAAGATTCAAAAGGCCATTCTCCTTGAAGGTGTACAATCCGCAGATGGGAGGAGTAGAAGTCATGGATCAATGTGTCGCAATGTATCCCCACAGACACACAAACAAATGGGGGTACGCCCCTGTGCTCCATCACTCCCTGGACAGGATCACTGTGAATGCCTGGTGCTATGGAGACTGGAAAAGATGGAAATCTTAAATTTTATGACTGTACTAACTTCTAAACACTGTAGAGGTATACACACACACACACACACACACACACACACACACACACACACACACACACACACACATATATATATATATATATGTATGAATGTATGTATGTATGTAATATATCACCCTATTTATGTACTAACGTTCTGCTGTGTAGCTCATTCACATGAGGATGCTCATGTGAATGGAGCACCTCCATGATGTAGACAGATGAGTCACGCTGATGATGTGTATTGTTTTGCATTCATGCCCTGACTTCTCTCAGGCCAGCAGCCAACACTAATGCATAAGATAGTGGATCATTAAAGACACCATTACCTCCCTGTTCCTTTGGCAGACAGTGGATGGGAATCACATTCTCTATTATAAATGTTACCAGCGAGTGATCTGGGGCAAATTTCTACTTCATAATTCCCCAAACCCCCCCATCGATAGCGCTCTCTATCCCCCCCAGCCCGCCCCCCACCTCCCACCCCCCACCCCCCTATCTATTTCGCAGGCACCATTTTAATTTCCTGTCTGCTGTCGATGGCAAGAGGAGGATGAGGAGACCCACAGAAGCCACATCTTGCTTGATCTAACTAAGGGACAATGTTAAAGACGTTTGTCATATTTGTGTTTTCCTCAGTGTGTGTCCATGATGTCTATGAAGACATAACAGAAAGTTTTTTTTTACAGATTTTTTTTTCATACCAGACAACGCTGTCTTTAAAGCATTAGGGTTGGTTAGATTCTATAATAGAGCTGGTGATATACACTGTAATATTACTACACTTTGGGTAAATAAAGGAGGTAGTGCAGATTGCCCACTAACCATGAGGGTGAATGTGATTTGTGATGAAAAATGTGCTTTGAGTTATTAATAATACTGAAATGATTAAATAAACACAGTCAGTCACTACTGAATGTCTGAACATAAGATACTGAAGCACACTAGACTCTGAAGACAATGCAGGGTTTTCCTTAATACATCATTTCAGGTTGTCAACAGCACTGTGTAATAACATACCATCAATACTTGCTGCTGTACTAAAATTATGAAAAAAAAATTTTTTTTTCAATAGAATTTAATATAGTTTAATATAGTTTTTATATATAAAAAAGTAATGATTTGCTTAACAATAGTACAGATATTTACATTTACAATGTTTCTATAAATTTTTATCTAAAGGGACATAAAACTGAGTTGTTGTTTCTTTTTCATGAGTTAGTGAACAGTAAGTTCTGCTTCTCCCTCTCCTCAAAGTTGAAAACCCTGACAATCGAGTCATATCAAGGGGAAGAAAAGACTCATTTGTAATTAGTGGGGCTTTTCACTAGTCATATAGTGAATGCCATCTGTCTCTGAACACAACCACTGCCAGTGGGACCCACTCTGTCCGGGACAGGCCTGTGAAATATCGAGGCAGCGAGCTGAGCAGGGCCTTTATTTTATCTTAATCTCTGTTTAAGAAGATTAGAATCTCTCTTTCGAGGCATCATTAGCTAATGAGGAAACCACCAAAGGCTAATTGGAATGATTTTTATCTCCTTTTATTAAGTAGTTGTAGAAGAAGATGTAATTTTGCATCCACAGGTGCAGACTAAAAAGAACTAAAGCAATCAGAGTATAATGGCATCATGGTTACAGGGACCAGACAGAATCCACTATATACTAATACTTTATATTTATATTTCTGCGCTTTGTTGTGTACATACATATACATGCATAAATACTGGTTTTACAGTATATTCTTATTTTTCCTCCTGTGTATATTAGATGCATTGTGCAGTGGCAGCTACTGTATTTAGTCATGCTCCATGTATGATGACAATAAACCTATTCTATTCTATTCTATTCTATTCTATTCTATTCTATTCTTCTTATCAGTAAAAGTATTGTGTATGTGTGTACAGTACAAAATGGCACTTACCCAAGTAGTAATTATATTCTTTCCATACATTTTTGGCAAATTATTTGAATATCTCATGTTGTTAAGTATTGTTGTGTATTGTACTATGTGATAAGTAGCTTGTCCTCTGGATAAACTGTGACCCACTTGTCTTCTTGTACAGCATAATATTTTCAACAGTTGATCGAGATGTTGTTGTATTCCTATAATGATACCAACATAACAACACTGGGGGAATGGTGGCGAAGAGGCTATAGAGACGGGCTTGGGACCAAGAGGTTGCTGGTTCCAACCCCATACTGACACAAGATTTGGGTGAAGCGCCACCATCCTGGACCTAGGAGATTGGGTGAAGTGCCACCATCTGTCCTTCTACTTTGGGCCCTTAACCCCTTAATGTGCTCCACGGTGTGCCTTCAGTGGCTTCCTGCTGCTCTGCATGTGTGTGCTGTGTGTGTGTTCTGAAATCACATACTTGTACTCATATGTGAGATGGAGGCAGAGGCTGGATCCCTTATTATCCCTCATCCATTATTATTATTATTACTATAAGAGATGAATGGGCTGTTTAAGCAGCTGATAAGAAGAATATGCAGGCCTAAAAAAGTCTGTACATTTTTAAAGGATGTATTTACATTAACTTGAAAATAAAGTGAATATACCACAAACCAGCTATTGTTTGTATGTTTACATGTCTGTTATCATTCCCGATTATCATAAAACAGAAATGTTAGAGGGACTTTTCTTTCAGTAATACCTCCTATCTGCTTATCTCTAATGTGGGTGACAACAAAGTGAAGCTGGTGGAGAGGTCTAATGGGCTAATTATATCTGCTTAATACAGATGATTACCGCATCAATGTGAGGGATCCCACTCCCAGGGATGGACAGAAGTGCAATGGATGCCACGTGTACACAACACATCAACAAAATGACTTATAATTACTAATTATACAAGTAGAATAATATAATATAATATAATATAATATAATATAATAGTGGTAGTGGTAGTGGTGCGTTGAGTGCGGTGCTGAATCCAGGTCCTGCAGCTCCAGAGCATGTTCTACGATCAGCTGCCACCACAGTCGATGGTCCATAGAAGTGGCTGCACCTGGTACTGGAACAGTGGAGCACAAAGACTCTGGAGAAGAGGGTGATTTAGTAAGGTGCTTTAATAAGACATAGCTATAATGATATGATGTAGATGGAAGGAGGGAAAGCAGACAGAGGAAGAGAAGGATAAGGTCTAAATGTCTCCCGACAGTCTAGGCCAATGGCAGCTTAACTAAGAGCTGATCAAAGATGGACCTCGACCAGCCCTAACTATAAGCTTTGTCAAAAAGGAACGTTTTAAGTCTGCTCTTAAATACAGAGAGGGTGTCTGCCTTCCTGACTGAAGCTGGGAGATGATTCCACAGCAGAGGAGCCTGATCGCTCAAGGCTCTGGCTCCTAGTCTGCTCCTATGGATTTTTGGAATTGTGAGTAAACCTGCATTCTGAGAGCGAAGTGCTCAAGTAGGACGATATGGGATTATTAAATTTTGTAGGTATGTTGGTGCCATACCATTTAGAGCTTTGTATGTAAGTAGAATGATTTTGAATTAGATTCTAAATTTCACAGGGAGCCAGTGCAGTGAAGCTAATATGGGGGAGATATGTTCTCTTCTCTTGGTTCTGGTCAATACACATGCAGCAGCATTTTGAACAAGCTGCAGGGTCTTTAAGGACTTACTGCTGCAGCCTGATAGTAATGAGTTACAGTAGTCAAGCTTGGACGTGACAAAGGCGATCAATTTTTCGGCATCTTTAAGAGACAGGATATGTCTGATTTTTGCTATATTACGTAGGTGAAAAAAGGCAGTTCTTGAAGTCTGTTTTATGTGAGAATCGAGTGATAAATCAGAAACAAATATAACTCCCAGATTCCTGGCAGTTTCACTGGGAGCAAGGACAATGCCATCTAGACTGGCTATATCATTAGATAATGATTCTCTAAGTACAAAAATTTCAGTTTTGTCTGCATTTAATAATAGAAAATTTTGGTTCATCCAGGTTTTAATGTCTTTGAGACATGCTTGGAGTCTAAGTAGTTGATTAGTTTCATGTGGTTTCATTGAAATATACAACTGAGTGTCATCTGCATAAAAATGGAAATTTAAAGAGTGTTTTCTAATGATGTTTCCTAATGGCTTGGGCCAAGCACAGAGCCTTGAGGAAGCTGACCTGTACGTATTGTGACAACTTATCATTAATTTGTACAAATTGATGTCTGTTCGATAAGTAGGAGCTAAACCAATTTAGGGCAATTCCTGTTATGCCAATTAAGTGTTCGAGCCTATGAAGAAGGATGTGGTGGTCAACAGTATCAAAAGCTGCACTAAGATCTAGGAGAACCAGAACAGAGATAAATCCTTTATGTGAAGCCATGAGTAGCTGTCCCAGTGCTATGATGAACACTGAACCCTGACTGAAAGTACTCATATAGACTATTGGTGTGAAGATAATCATTTAACTGATTGGCAACAACCCTCTCAAGGACTTTTTGAGAGAAAGGGAAGGTTGGATATTGTTCTGTAGTTATTTAAAACTTCTGGGTCCAGACTTGGTTTCTTGAGGAGAGGTTTAATTACAGCTACTTTTAAAAAATGTGGCACATAGCCAGGTGACAGTGACAGATTGATTATATCTAGTAAATGGCTGTCCAATAGAGGTAGAAAAAACCTAACTCATCTACATATTGATATATTTAGTTTTTTCTGAGATGTCTAGTGTTTTTATTGCAATTTCTTTATTTTTTATTTTTATTTTTTACTACTTTTTTATTATCTGTTTAATACACACTGCTATCCCTGTGGCTGCTGTAACGCTGAAATTTCCCCAATGTGGGACGAATAAAGGAATATCTTATCTTATCTTATCTTATCTTAAAGAGTTTTGTTGGGATTTGTTTCTTTAAAGAGTTTTGTTGGGATGGGGTCTAGAATACAGGTTGTTGCTTTAGATGAAGAAATTATTGTTTTTAGCTGACTATGGTCAATTTGGGTAAAGCAGTCTATGTGTGCTGAGCTTGCTATTTCTGTTTGCACGGATAAGTCACTATTTAGTATAGTTTGGGAGTGGTGTATTTTCTCCGTAATAGTTAGAATTTTATCATGAAAGAAATTTATAAAATCATCACTCGTAAGGGAGTGTGGAATGCTCTGATCAATAGAGCTGTGGCTTCCTGTCAGCCTGGCTACAGTGCTGAAAAGAAACCTTGGATTATATTTGTTGTCTTCAATTAATGATGAGTAATAGGCAGCTCTGGCATTGCGGAGTGCCTTCTGATAAGCTTTAAAGCTGTTTTTCCAGGCTATATAGGTCTCCTCAGTGGAGCGCCACTTTCTTTCTAATTTCTTGACGCCTGTTTTAGCTTGTGAGTGTCAGAATTATACCAGGGAGCTTGTTTGTTTTGTTTGATGGTTTTTTTCTGAAGGGGCACAATAGAGTCAGGAGCTGATCGTAATGATTCTGTTGTGCTATTGACAAAATTATCGATCTGGGAAGAATTAAAACCAGTTATGGACTCTGCTTCATGAGGTTGTGGTAGTGACTTCAACGTTAATGGAATAATTTCCTTAAATTTAGCCACAGCACTGTCAGTCAGGCATCTTGAGAGAGAGATTTAAAAGGGGATTTTGTGGAAGTACTAACAATTGTTCAATATTGATGCCATAAGTAAGAACTAAGTCAAGGGTGTGGTTAAAGCAGTGGGTTGGTTGGTTTACACGTTGACTGAAACCAACAGGGTCTAGTATTGAATTTAATGCAGCGGTTACGCTGTCACTTTCAGCGTCCACATGAATATTAAAGTTGTTACAGCATATTTAGATGATCCAATCATTATTCAACTGATGATGATGAAGAAATCTTCATCAAGTGCCATTATTATTCTGATTATTACAATAAAAGGTTGCATGGCCTCTCTGATCTTTGTCGCTCTGCGTGTTTCTTTTGTCAGATAATCTGAAACCAAATCTGAAACAGTTTTAAATTGTGCTCCATAATGGTATGTTATATTCAGTGGAGAGGAAGGTTCAGGCAGACATCTGGACACAAGGCAAGCAGGACAGCCTGCGGCTGGAGAACTAATGGACAGGAAACCCGAAATGAAGACTGACTACTTGCTCCTGGTGTTTGCATGTGTCTCAGCACTGTGATGCTAGATATTTATCTAAATGACATGGTAAGCTCTAATATAGAGGCAACAATGCCTGTAATCTCCAGCATGAGCAGGTGGGCAATCTGAATGCTGAATGGTATAACGGCAGTGAGATGACTTTGATTTCATGGCCCATTGAGCACAGCATGTGCACGTGTTGCTGTTTGGACGGCCGCCACAGCGAAGCAACAGTTGCACAATTAGAGCGAATACACCCATAAACAGCGCATTAACCGGAACTCGCCTTTCTTATACAGGATCATACTTGTGAGCTAGCAAATTGTGTTTAAATTATGCAAACATGCACCTGTAGTTTGGTAAAGAGAGAGAGAGAGAGAGAGTGTGTCTGTGTGTGTGTGTGTGTGTGTGTGTGTGTGAGTGTGTGTGTGTGTGTGTGCAAACCGCTGCATTCATTTTCAAGCATGTCTCATAATAAAAGCTTCAAATCAGCGTTTCCACATTTGAGGAGAACTAGTTCTTCTCTTGTGATGACAAACCATGAAAACAGATCAGTCGTCTGTTTGTGTTTCCGGCTTCCTTTCGCTCTTCAGCCTCACGTGATGCTCCTGCATTTGAAAGACAACATGAAATGGAATTTCAGCATCCTTTTTCATGTCCTCAGACTATTGAGGATGAAGTGCTGAGGCTCCACTGGGGATTGCAAACCATGAGTGCATAATGGAGAGCATGAGGGGAGAGATGCTCACTGGCTTTATTGGTTTTACTAACTGATTTTCCTTCCCATTGCTTCCGGAGCCATGAGACCATCCTGCATTTCATGGTGCAAACTTATTCTCACACAGCAACAAGGCTCTGCAGTGCACAAACTGTGCTTTTATAATTATCAGAAACTTTGAAATTAAATTTGAAGTTGCACTGACTTTCAAATGAAATTATAAGTCACATAACAAATAGCTCAGAATTAAATTAAAAGTTACATCAGATTTATATATGAGATTTAATAAAGCTAAAGGACCTATAAGAATTAAAAAAGACTATTATCTCTGCTGCATGGCCTGGACACCTCTCCCTGCAGAGACTGAAGAGGAATCAGGAAATTGCACTGCTTAGTTTTAATAGAACTGTATTATTTTTTTAAACAGAGAGAAGAAAAGAAAGAAAGGTAGAACTTTAAGATATCCAAAGTATGTGCGACTTGTTCTATACGTCCTAAAACCAAATTGCTTTTCTCATATTTTGAAGCAATTTAAAGGCTGATTCAAAACCTACATCTGACGTCCACACACATAGTGGAGTGTTCAAAGGCCTTAAACAGACTTATTTTAGATGCAGAGCTCCTCCTTTATGGAGATTCCTAAAAATGACATTTCAAAACAAGAATGTAGTGTTGTGAACTTGTTAGAAAAAAAATTCACTGGAGTTACACACACACAAACACACAGTCACAAACACACAGTCACACACACACACACACACTTGTGACACACATGTTAATACCTGATCAGAATAGGGTCTTAGAGTTCAGACAGCTTTCCTTTCAGCTTCTTTCATAATAACATAATAATTACAAATAACATTTGCTATATATGGATATTTATTTTATGGATCTGCGCTCATATGTATGGACATTACACTTTGGTATAATCCAATTAATGTCCAATGTTAAATGATTTTTTGATAATAACCATACACTGCAAAACCTCATAGATTGTTTCACTCTTTGATTTATTAAGCGAGTGGGAGAATTGGACCATCAGTTCAGGCAACCACATCACTGTTGATAAACATGGTCACAACACACTTAGATGTGCAGATATGTTTTTTCCACCTGTTTGAAAATCACCAAATTAAGATGTATTGGAAGTTTTTTTTAAAAAAACTGCTTTGGGGTCAACAACAGCAAAACTCTGAA
Source organism: Trinectes maculatus (assembly GCA_016785345.1). Lineage (NCBI taxonomy): Eukaryota > Metazoa > Chordata > Actinopteri > Pleuronectiformes > Achiridae > Trinectes > Trinectes maculatus. Next base: position 164,913 of record JAFBJQ010001414.1, read on the forward strand.
ACTGCAGTTTAATTCTTACAGAGATACCATAGGTCAGATAGAGGAGTAAGGAGCTCCATACCTTACGATCTTATGCCTCATTAGCGTGATTTATGTGGACTCCCAGGGACAACCCAATGCAGAAGATGGACCTCTGCTCCAACAGGTCCTCATGGAAAACATGGCTCCTAATCAGCAGGCTGCAGAGCTCCTGTTCAGCAGAGACACTATGCTCAGGGGTGAATGAGGACAAGTAGTTAAACCCACACAAACAGTAACCGTGCTGTCCTGCTTGTTGCAGGTGATGTTCAGGACTAGATGAGTTTGATCAATAACTGCAATGCATCTTTGTTTCCTGCTTGTCCAACAACATAATGAGAAACGTATCTCAGCCACGCTGCTGAAGAAGTAAACACTGTTTGAGACAGACTAATGTTGGTTGGGAATAATAATGTTGAGGACGTTGTTAAGCGTCACCTTCCCCTCTCGCTCTGGACTTACCAGTCTTTTCTGGCCAAACAGCCGCTGACTTGCCTGCTACACTTCTGATTTACACAGTGATCCATAAAACCAGTCTGCCTGTCCCTTTTTAGAGCATTGCTCGAGTATTGATCACCTCCCTCACCCCCTCCTCATCCATTCCCACAAATCTCTCCTGCAATCCATGATCAGTTTCTCCCCCTTCCCCAGTGTCTCAATCTCTCATTGTCTTTTTTATGTCTCTCTTCCTTTTGTTGGTCATCACGTTCCTGTCAGCGTTCCTCCTCTTTGGAAATTATTATGCCAAGTTTTATTTTATACCATTTCATTGTTCATCCATATATATATATATATATATATATGTTGTAGATGTTCATAATGGGAAAAATTTCAGAAATCAAACAGACTTACTTTTAGCTCAGTGATTGGGCTCCACCACCTTCTTGGGAGAAATACTATGTATCCTATAGATATTTTATCTATTGTTCATGAAAAATGTACATTAGCAGAATAAATAGCATTTGTATAGGTGCACTAAAGTGCTATTATTAGTCCGATCTGGACTTGTATGGTGCCGTAATAGCTTCAGTAAGTCCATTCCTCACTTCTACCAGTGTCATAGGAGTGAAAGGCCAGTGTTTTTACTGTACAGTTCTGATGACAACATAAAAATCCACTCTGCTAACAATAATCCTTTTCCTAAAATGATGAGACTATAATGTTGCTAGATGAAAGTCTTGTTATTATAGTATATAATTAGAATATGGATAAAGTGGGTGTCTACTGTTAGAATAATTATACTGCTGCTAGAAGGATAAGTGACCATAAAAGAATTTATGTTGTAGTTGCACAGTAGCAGGATTTAATAAGTCTTCCTGACATTTGAAGAGCTGCATTTCTATTATGGTGAGGAGGAGTAGCACCACAGTTGAGCTTTAGCCTTTTCAGAGCTGGTGTTGACATCCATCTCATTTACAAGTGTGGACATACATTTGAGATGAGGTTGCCAACACCACATTCAAAGGTGATCTGAGACACCTGTGGCCACATTCTATTAGCAGTGATAATGTTTCCTCAGGAACCAAAAATATTTCTACACGTCATTGTGTTGCATATATTTATAATTGACCTTAATGGAGATGGTTAATCTGTTCAAATTTCCGATTATTTCAAAAATCAAATATCAGTATCACATTTAAGACACTGAATTTGCAGAATTAAGAGAAAAATCGAATGTGTGGATTTCCTGTTGCTTCCTCCCACAGCCCAAACACATGCCAGTGCAGTGGACACTAACTGCCAATGGTGAATGTGAGTCAATGGTTCCATCCTTTTAGCTAAAAAAAAAAAAAAACAGTGTTACTTTGGGTTGTAGGAGGTAGTTTTCAAAGTGTCCACTGATGTTAAATCTTTTAAAATTTCTAGCTGTCATCAGGACCACATATGTGAAAAGCAACACTGCAACAGTAGCAGATCCTTGGAGAAAATAATTAGGTGCATGATAGTAGGAATATAGTATATCAGGAGTGAAACTACACCATCAGTGAAATACCACTGCTTTACTCCAATCATAAGCTCTCAGTGACAGCCCCTTCTGTATTTCCCCTGTATTTCTGTTATCATCAAGGCTTAATCACAGCGGAATAAAATGTGAATTTCAAGCCAATTAAGCCAAAACAAATACAATTAGCATTTAATCAGTTAGTAATGAGGAGCTCTTGACTGAGAGGAGACTCTCTCTGCTGGTGCTTCATTTACTCTGAACACTGTATTTTCTGCACTAAAACAACGGAAATGTTCACTTTGCTTGTTATTTGCAATTATTTATTTTTCTTAGGTTCAAACCTATAATCAGGTCATATTTGTTAACAAAATCAATTAAATATGTGGCTTCAACACAGTGAAACATCTGCCACACAGTCCACATCGAGCTTCTTAACCTAAACAGTAAAACAATACAGGTCAAAATATTTTCCTGATATTCATCTGCCATTAGTCACATAAGATGTTTTGCAGCAAAAACTATATCCATTGAGTTACAATGAGCAGGGAGCTGATATCAAAATAAAACTGTTAATATTAATACAATATCTATGTATAATAAAACTGGTGTGCACTGAATTCTGAACTGGAAGGAACTTTGGATTTACTGTTGATCAGGAGCCTTCTGCAACATGATGAAAATATAATGAAAATTCAAAAATTTGTAAATTGTGATGCGTAAGCAAACAAAACATCCCAGCTACCTAACGCTAACACAACCTGCACAACACCTACCACTTCCTGGATTTCATAGGTCAGAATACACTATACTCCAACCTTGATAAACTTTTAAAAACAAATAAAATGCCACAAAAAATAATGCTCACTAAAGTCTGTTCTAAGGCCCCTACTATACAATTAACTCCCTACCTAACCCATAGTACAGTAGAGCCTGCTCAAACCCACCAAACACATCGATGATCCACCACTGTAGACCACTGTAGTACACTTTTTGTTTCCTCTTTGACCAACATGATAACTGGTGACCATTGCACCAGATCATTTCAGTCCTCAGGCAGATTCCCAATTTAGAAGCGACAGCAGACTACTACCCATTCTTAGACAGCATCCACTCACCTCTCCACTCTGAAGTGGAGTTATGCCTTTGATATTGATGAAAATTGGGCAAATACATGAGTCTATGCACTGTGCACAGTGATTCTTTAAAGTATGAAGTAATATTTTTTTAAATCACCATTTTCATTCAGCAGAAATCAGCTCAGCAGCAGCGATGCTTTGCATAGCGTGAATTGTTTATCAGAGAAGGGAAGACAAACTGATGTAGCTCTAACAAACTAAATGATGAAAAACGTTCTATAGAATTGGTTCTGTAAAATAACTATGTAGTCAGTCAGTCAATCAGTTCAATACAAGATTAATAGCATGCAGTGTCACAAAAGTGGTATTGGTTGTCAGACCCAAATCTAGACAGACACACACTAGCACAACATTTAAATGATTTTTTAAGAAATTAAAAAAGCACATATAGTCCAGTAGGTGTAGGAACAGAGGGAAGGCAGAGATAAATCCAAAAACACCACAGGGAGCCAAGGATCACAGGAAGATCAGAAAAGACAGCCTAACCAGGATAACAAGGTGAGACAGACACAGGGGGGTGGGACAGACACATGGGGGTGAGACAGAGACCATATACACAGCAGGAGTTAAAGAGACACAGGCGCAGGACGTCAGGGTAAGTGGTTCCACGGCAGGAGCAACAAAAAGAAACAGGTGAAAACAATCAAACAACTACACGGGGGAGCGAAAACACTGAAAAGGGAATGAACCTGCACTGTTTAATATGTAGACTCAAAGTATGTGCCTACACTCCTAACTGACACGTCAATATTAACATGTGTGCTTAATTGTACTGATACTACCTGGGAAACTACAATATACCATGAGTTTAAATAAAATAATTTGTTAATGCTACAGGTTTTTTTCTATGTTTTTACATTTTCTGACACAAGATCGGAAGCTGGATACAGTTTTAATAACTTATGAATAAATTCAGCTCAATAGTAGATTCTATCACCACATCCTCCAAACATGTGTCTGATATATTAGCCTTGAGGCGTTAGTTAACATATCTATGATAGTGTATACTAGTGTATAACTTGTAGTATCATGTAGAACTTGAAGTGAAATCTTGTTGCTATAGAAATACAGGTAAAATGTTACCTGCCAACACACATATATTATTTTCATACACAAAGGTATTATTGATCCAAAGTGTTGAGTAAACACTTTGGATGTTGACAGGCCAGCTCTGAAGGTTTTCATGACTAAAACATCACCTCTGAAACACCCAGCCAATCAATTTTCACTCTCGCTCTCTCTCTCTCTCTCTCTCTCTCACACACACACACACACACACACACACACACACACACACACACGCACACACGCACACGCACACACACACGCACACGCACAGACACATGCCTCTGCTCAGGTTATGTGTGTGTATAATCTTAAATCTGATGCTGAGAATCAAAGCAATGCAAGATTTGACTTCAACTCCCAGGTTGAGGAAATCGGAAGTCGGTGATGGGCTATTTTTGGAAACAGTTGCAGTGGATTTCATTTGTTCCCTCTACAGGTTTTGTTTTGTCAGTAATGAGGGGGAAGACGGAGCTGCAGCACAGATGTGTCTGGCCTGATCACAGTCATCTGAGAGTGGGACTGACACACTGGCCCTCACACTGCCATGGGTTGGGGACTGGGATGGAAGATAATTTCTCCACACGCATACTGTACAATGCTCTAATTTCCACTGAGGCCATACAGTTACTGTCCCACAGGAGCAAACCTTTTCCTGCTTTATAACCTGTGAGACAATTTGGCCCAAAACCTTCTCCTGGTGCAAATCAAAACCAAGTCAAACACAGCTGACATTTTCTCATCCAGTACCTATGTAGTTAAAGAAGCTATGTTGTTAGTGCACCTGCTATTCTACGGCAATGAAACCCAGTAATGACCAAACAAAAATGTGCACATTAAGATAGTGATGTGCACCTGCATAGTTACCTGCGGTTGGGTGGATGTGTTCTGAGAGGACCAGGAGTAGAACATGTTCCTTGCACTCCTTTGCTGACAGTAAGAGACAACAGTGCGATGTACTATTATTTGATGTGATACACACACATACACACACACACACACACACACACACACACACACACACACACCTGAGATGCTCATATTGCATATGAAAAGTATGGAAATGTTTTTCAAGTAAAATATATTAAACTACTATTATTCATGAATTTATTGATCCACCAAATTCTGTTTGATTTGAATTGACTGAATAATTAAATCACAGAACCTATAATTATTTTTATTTGTAGCTTGACAGCCATAATATAAATAGATATACTGTATATATTATATATATGCAGGATTTTGATAAATTTGCTATTCACATATTGTTAATATTTCACATGTACTGGTGTAATATAGTGAAAAGAGCAGACTCTGCTTTGTTTTTGTTGTAAAGTGTAGACGTCAGTGTCAGTGAATGGTAAATTACCAGTCTCTGGCTGCAAAATAAAAAGGACTTATTTGAACATTAACCTCAATTTTTCTTAAACCTAAGCAGTCATTTTCAATACTGCTGTTTTAGAAGACACTGAAAAATGATAGCGTCTGGACAACAGGGGTGTGATATTAAAAACAAAAATAGAAGCCTCAAAATAGAACATTTTTGTGTAAAAAAGATTTGACTCCACATGGAAAAAAAAACAGTTTCAGTCACTGCCATGTTTATTTTACTTTGGATGGCAGAGGCACTTAATATGAAAATAAGTGAGGGCGATTTCAGAAATTAGAATTAGAAGAGAACCCCTATAGGCTTCTCCACTGGTGTGTGAACATGTACGTACATGGTTTTTGCATGTGTGCATCCACTCTGCATACAACTTTGACCATCATCACTGTCAGAGTAATTAGAACTAATCATTTGCCCGCTGGATGCTACTGGAAGCGGCTGTGAACAACTAACAAGATTTAAAGCAAAGGGTGCAGGTACTATAGGAGTCAGAGGAAAGATTGTGTCTGGGAAAGAATTTCATAGGCAGCTGTACGCTGACCAACCAGGGGGTTGGAGGTTTGATCCCTGACCTCTCCACAATGTTAACGTCAATGTGTGGATAAATAAAATGTGCTGGACATAGGGGAACTGTATGATATGTGTGAATTGGTCAACAGCAAAAATGTATATCTAATGTGTAAAGATGATGACAGTCCAGGCTAGAAAAGGGCTTCACAAATATATTTACCCTTACCACTCCATAGGGAGGTGGTGACTCAGGTGTCCTTGTTTCATGCATGTGGCTGTTCGCTATCAGACTTTTACAATTGCCATTGCAAAAGGAAATCCTGAAAACATAACAACATGCATCACAGTCTTGATTCAGCAACACTCCTGGATAAAGCCTGAGCTATCGCAGAGACACCGATGGAGGCAGAGGAGCTGTCACCTATGGACAACCTACATTTCCAGGCCCTGCTCTCTCAGCAGCAGGTCAGAGAGCTAATTTTAGTGCTTCATTTGTCAGTGCCACCAACAGACACACACGCACTCACGCACACACACGCACGCACGCACGCACGCACACACACATACACAGACACCACAAAGAGGATGATGCTGCAACTTTGCAGCACTGAACTGGGCTGAATGAAAATGACTTTACAGAACAGGTGTCAGAACAGAACAGGAGAAATGAAGTCATCTATGAGGAGATGGATGAAGGAGCTTTGAAAGTCAGTGTCTCCGAGGATATGTTATATCCTCGGAGACACATACAGCGTAAAGGAATAGTTCTCTTTTAGTTGATACCATTGTGTCTGCATCAGTCATGGAGGTTGTACAGTGGTATTTAACATAATATAATAATATGTCTTTCATCTGGAGAGAGACTGAACAAGTGGAATGAAACGCAGCACATGCACACATACTATATGTATGTCCATGTGGGAATAATATGATAAGACTTATGGACATTTACATGATCTGCTTATACATATATGATATTAACAGCAATAAACAATAACTAGATACCAATGGCTACTTTGTCATTATCAGGGAGAAAGCCATGTGGCCTTATAGTCGTATCTCCACCTGATTAATATCCAAACTGTCGATGCAGAACATCTAATTCTGAACAACTAATTCTTTTATTTCTCACCCAATACTTTCAAGACTTATTCACCTTCAGGAAAAAAAAGTCTGTCATGTTAATCTCCTCCTAACCCCCTTTAGCTTGCTCGTAAAATAGCTTCCCAGCAGGAGCCAGCTGGTAGGAATCTTGTTTTTGTTTACATCCAGTGGATTTGCATGGAGGAACTGAGCCTGTTTCACTTGAGAGGATAAAGGAGGAGCACCGTCACCCTCACTGGTGCCAGGCCAGCCAACTGGGTCAAGCCTCCTTACTACACTGAGGCCCAGACCTCCGGATAAACCACACTGTCACGGTATGTTTTCAACAACACTACTTCAGTCCATCTTTTAGTAGTCTCCTAATTGCCTATTAAATCTGTGGCCCTCAGTCATGAGCCATTTATAAATAATTTACAACACAAATCCTCCCCAAATATGCTTTAATGCTGAGGTAAAGTATGATGGATAATGAGAATTAGAATACACTGGAGGGATTAATGTCATTAAGTTGCATGTTAGGATTATATTTCATTTGCTTGACAATATTTCCTCTCTCCAGCCGTGCTAGAAGCAGCATGTGCCTTCAGGCCTCATGCACCCCTTAAAGGAATATTCCACAGTCACAAAGTCCTCCTTTTTGATACCAATCAATCAATCAATCAATTTTTATTTGTATAGCCCATATTCACAAATTGCAATTTGCCTCATAGGGCTTTAACAAAGTACCAAGATACCAAGTATTTATTATATTCTGGCAAAAGATGAAAAGGGCGGAGCTTCAGGCAGACTTTAGACATGTTTTGTTTCTCCTCTTCTCTTCTACATTTGCAAATTTTTGGCATGTTTTAAATGGTGGTGGGACAAAAAGGCTTTGGTTGATAAGTTGGTAATGGATTGTGAATGCTTCTATAAGGAAGCAAAGATTTTAATCTGGAATGGATTAGACCAAACTCAGAGTCACTGCAGCTGAAAGGTTTCAGGATATATGGACATATTTATTAGCTGATTTAACCCTAGAACACCAGCTGATCATCATCATCATCATCATCATCAGTATCATCTGACACCACAATCGTTATTATTGATGTTGTTGATGTGTTACAGACACAGTAATCACAGTAATCACAGTAATCAAGCAACACTGATCAATTTGGTAGAATCTCTTGGTGTCCAAGTGTTGTACAGACATCCACAGACTGGGGGACAGTGTTATCTGTAGGGCAAACATTCTATATTTCTTACCACTGGCAGATTTCACAAAATGTACGTTGATGCAATTAATGCTAAGCACTATGAGCGCTTTAATAAAGAATGTACCAAAGCAGAGAAATTCACGAACAGTAAACTATCTCCCTCTCTGCAGGAGAGATCCAGGATTAAAAGTGGGTTAAATTATTTAGAACACATCGGTGATTTCACTCCCGCTCTCCAATTTATAACATCCTTGTACACTCAACCTCACACCATTGACACACCAATCCATATTTTACATAACTCTTCCTAACCCTTATACAGGAAATCTATACATCTGACCCCACTTGGGTCCTGTACATTATCGATCCAGTAAATCCTGGAGTAAAAACCTGTTTCACCATGCATATATTTTTGTGGTCCAACAAGTAATATATTAGCGCACAGGGAGAAACAGGCGCTGCAGCACAATTACGGCAAAGCAACAACTGCTAGGTTTTATGTTTATTTTGAGTTGGTGGTTGTTTTTTTCAATGGGAAGCTAAATGAGGTCTGGTAATGCTAAGAGCTTGTTTGCATGTTTACATTCTAATTTCTTATTATAGCTCACCATAGAGAGAAGCTGTTTACTATCCACTAATCAAAGTAAGTGCAAAAGGTCAAAATGTCATTTCATTTTTAAATTCTAATAAAATTGCATTTTTACTTTTAATTGTTAATTAAAAGTAATTATTTTTAAATTTCTTGTATATAGGGAAAAACAAAATTGTAAGTTGCACTGTGGTAATATTTATTTATCATAATTTAATTATTACGGTGTAAATTAACATTTTCCACAGGACAACAGGACAACTTTTAATGTCAATCAGTGTTTCATTGAAATGAAAAAAAAAACATAATCTGTAAAAAACAAAAAAAAAAACCGTGAAAATGAAACCGTGAAATGACAATGGCATTTTAGTTTCCGATGCTATATCATTACTTTAATGAAGCACCTGGTAAGCTTCCATATAATGGAGCTTATAATCTTCTTGCTGGATAACCAACACGGACTCTTTAGTTAAATGATATTTTATTGTCGGTAGAGGATTTGAGGTCTTATTACATGGCAAGTGATTTCCTGTCTTTTTAAATCTGTCACATGACAACATATTATATTGTATTTCAATTATATTTGTATTTCAATCTACTCACATTTAATGTGTGAGTTTGTGTGTGTGTGTGTGTGTGGGGGGGGGTATTGAACCCATTTAATGAATAAGTAAGGAAGTCTGAAACATGTGTTTTCACAGTCATGGGGTATAGACGGAGACAGAGATCATCAGACTAATCTCTTTACCATGAGGAGTCTCAGCTGAACCAGCAGTGAGCAGCGTCGCCGTGGAAACCACAGTCTGTCTATTGATATAAAAAAAAAACATGAAGCAGGGTGACAGAACAGCAACGGTGTCAAAGCAGTGACCACCTGGTGATAAAAGGAAACATTTTCCTCCAAGTATTCTGTGTCCTTTGGGCTTCTGAATACTAAAATCACCTGGAGTGGGTAGATACTGTACCAAAGCATGATGTCTAGCTTGTTTTCAGCTTCTGAGTGTGTGTTATATGCAGAACATACATCAGATGTATATTGACAACTTTATAAAACCAGCAAGGAGGCATCTGTTTAGTACAGCAATGTGCTGAGTGGCTGTATTCATTTGTTTTGGTTAACTTTCTTGCCGTCTTCTCTTACCCCATTCTCTTGAAAGTATAATATCATGATGATGATGATGATGATGATGATGATGATGATGATGATGATGATGATGATCAGTGGGTCAGCTGAGAGCAAAATTAGCATTAATCGTCAATGTATTGGGAACCTAACGATGGCACTTTTTGAATAAACAATGCTCATTGAACAAAAACCATTCAACTATATACAGTATGAACTTTATCCAGTTCATAATGCCATTGTATTAATCTCTTGCCCTAAGACAATTGTGTTAGTGCCCCCGATTGAGAAAAAATATCTAGTAATGCGTCACTATATCTCAGTTTGTTGTGCTTTTTGTATCAACCACACCATCACTCAGAAATACACATTGAGCACGATATACAATAACAATGTTAGACACAAGCTAGGTTTTGATGCAGAAGACCACATACCGTGTAAAACCTAATAACGTCGGAGTCTTTGGCTGATATTTCTTTAGAATCCTCTGATAAATTCTTCAAGTTGCAAAATCAAATTTTAGTATCATCACCACCCTCCAGCGTCTCTCATTAGAAACTCGAGAGTCATTCCACCTATACTCTCATGAAAGTTTCCTCTTCGCTCTGTTTGGGGACGTAAACTTCCTGCTTATGTCACACACCAAAAAGATTTCTCAGAAATACAGCAAAGATATTATCTTAGGATAGTCTCAGCAGTCTGCTCCATTCTTTGTGAGGCTGGCTCAGTGTTGGTGTTCGACCGTCATGAGCCAAGACATATTGGCTTCCCATAGCAGATGGTTTCCTCTCTGTAGTGTGTTGTCCGGGAGAATGAGTGTCACCACCCTTTAACAGGGAGCAGGAGAACAAGGCTCCTCAGGGTCTATTTGACCTGTCTCACTGCTAATACGCTCTGACAGAAAGGACCTCTGCAACATTCAGCCATCATCCCCATAACTGTACCTAAAGTTATATCACAACTTTTATAATTGAACTAACAACGTATTATAAATCAACCTAATTTTTATGAGCCACTGTCACACATTTTGGTCATTCTTTTTTGTTTACATTGCTCAAATAATTATCATGGCCTTCATACCTTCTCTGAACAAGATTTCTGTATTTACTTTTTATAACCATCACTTAACAGCAGTGTGATATAAAGGATTTTTATCTTTTGTTTCCTCCTCATCCTTCTACAAGATCAGAGCGCACACTCAAAAGTGTAGCCTAACGTTAACAGGAAATGTGGTATTAGCACATACAATATACACACGTTTGCAACTAAAGTAGGCTTTGATATAGTTACAAATTATATTATTCAATTTATAAATTCTGTTAATAAATATTTTTACATATTCTGCCATACTGATATTAATAGGTCCACTAAACATATGCTCACAAAATATATTATACCACCTGTTACTATACTATTATATTAAATACACCTGCATCTAAAGGTGAAAACATTTGATGCTGAAACCTTTTAACAGCAGCGTGGGTGCCTGTCTGCACCTCTCAGACAGCATTCTAGTTTTACAATGTGAAGCCAGCATCTTGGTGTGAATGTTATTAGGAGCAAAAAAACACACACTATTGAGAGGACTCATCTTTTCATACGATGCCACTCAGAGAACAACACATAAAAGTGCTTATTTCAGATTTAAGAGACAGTCGCGCATTTTTGTCCTTGCTGAGCTCGTACAAAGTAAATTGTCTGTCCTGTATACTGAGTGACTTTCATTCTGAGTAAGTCACTCAGACACTATTAAGCTGCAATTTCTCTTCTATCAAATATAATAAAGACGTTCTCCAGTTCAGCAGCTATAGGTACGTGGCTCTTTCCATTGTTCATTACATGCCGTTAAGTTTTAGCCCTATGAATATTATTTGTCTACTTCCATTATTTCAACAGACTTTTTTAAATTTGCATTTTAATTTACATTCATTACTTTATACCACAGAATGAAACTATTCATTTAATGCTACAAACGATTTTTATAGACAGCGAATCGGAGGCGGCTCTTTTCCAAAAGCAAAATGATTGTTATTATGATTGTTTTCATTTCAAAATCCCGTGCTCTCTCGTTTAAGACAAATATAAAGGTTGTTGGTTTAAAAGGGGAAGAGCCTAAAAAACAAGCATTATGTAAATTACCTAAAAACAAACATCAAACCCTCAATATGTTTTGTACAAGGTTCTTCTTTGCCCTGCTTGAGAAAATGAGACAATAATAAATAATTGGCTTTCAAAGCTGCCAGGAGATTATGTGTTGGGAATCTAGTTTTTGTCTTGTCAGCAGCATCATGTATATGCACGCACACACACACACATACCAGCTGAAGCAAAATTAGACCGTTTACAGATAAGAAACTTTGACCTTTGAGCCTATGTTTAATATACACAGCCAGCAACTGGATGCAATTAAAAGTTTGTTTATTTGCTACATGCAAACAATGGGATAATGACTGATGACAGATATCAAGTAGAACATGTGCATAGGGAAAAAAATTAGATCTTCATTTAGCTGTGATGAAATGGGCAATGGTGGAAGATGAAGTAAGACTTGTGACTTGCTGATAACACTAACAGATGCTCTGATGTCTATGAAGGATCTTCATGAGGATTCATATTCTTGTAATGACATCAGTTCAGTCATTCTTACGGGAGAGAAATCGCTTGCTTCACAGATGCTGATGAATGTCTTGTGTGTGGCTATAACATTCTCACATGACATATAATTCTCTGCTTCCCCTTTGTAACCTCAGTGTCAGCTTGTTTTTAAAGCCTTTTCCCCTTTTAATGCTCACTCCAGCATATTATTATGAAAGACTGCAGAGTGGAGAATTGACTCCCTGAACTGAGGCTGAGTAAACCAGACATAATCTATGATCTCATTGCATGGCAATTCCAGTGCCCAGGCTGAGGTTCCATTTTGTAATGCTAATGGGTTTCTCTTGCAGGGAAAAATGATAATCATCCTCCACTTATGGCTCTCACGGGAGGAAAATTATTTTTCATTTCTCAAGTAAATGTGTTTTACACATCACTTAATGACAGTTGGTCAGATGACATATCTTGCCATGAAGTGAGAATGTGTGTGTGTGTGTGTGTGTGTGTGTGTGTGTGTGTGTGTGTGCGTGTGTGCGTGTGTGTGTGCGTGTGTGTAAGAGAGAGAGAGACTTCATGGGAGAAAGAATCAGCAATTCTCCAGACACAGACACAAATTCTATTTTTATGAGATATCAATCATATACTAAACACCCCCAATGGAATTCTATCAAAGTTCCTGAAAGACAAAACTGCTGAGCAAGCGCTCAAACTTCAGCCATAATCATGGATCACAATCGGAAGCATTAAAGTTTCACTCCTCACTCTCCCTGGAGTCCTTCATGGGTACAGTTTTGCACATCTGCACCCGCCACACACAAGATGCTGTAGCAGAAATGATGCATTACTTACAGCTATTTTTAAATCAAAGTCAAGTCACTGTGTTTATTCCCCAGTGCACAGGTAAACAGGTTTCCTACTCGGAAAGCCATCCAAGAATCAAACAAAAAAAAAAACAACTAAATGATCAGGAGAGATCAAAACAAATCCGTGTCTGTTTGTACATATTGTATGTGCTGTTAACATAGTGCACAGAAAAAACAGTTCATCAAGCTGTTTATTATGGCTACATCCATACTAATACTCTTTTTACATTTTATGACACGTCCCCTTTGCTGTTTATGTCTTCTACCCGCAGAGTTTAAGGGTTTTCATGGCCATACACTGGAGATGCTCAACAGGCAGAAACTGACACTTAGAAATGAAGACATAGAAAATCCCATTTCACTTCCTGAATCATTCAGTTAGTCAGTTTCTTATGTTCTAATCATTAAGAATGTGAACAGTTCCACCCTGTGGTTGAGCCAAGAAAGGAAATCATTAAAAACCAAAACATTAAAACTTGGCCTAAAAAGTAAAACAGTAAAATTACATCCTAGATTTTTAACAGATAACCAGCTGCACATTATTTATTTCAAACTTGTTTTTTACATCTAAAAAAGTCATGCAAAACTAAGCAACTTGACATGTAGCAATAACAAAGAATCTGAAGGTGGCTGAAGAGGCACTGCATTTTGCTGTTTAAAATAACTTTGTCATGACTGTCCATTTTATTATGGATACTAAAACTGTAAAAACATATCTCTTAAGAACTTTATCTCTCCAGTGATTGAAAGCTACTCTATGCTCAGGCAGCTGTAATAGAAGAGAATGCAGGGATCTCAGGCACACAAAAGGAAAGTAAAACCTCAAAGCTGCAAAACTAAGTTATAGATACAATTAAATATGAGAGCAGGCAACATACCTCTCTAATTAGTGTTGTTGATGATCTTCACTGACTTGAGATAAATGTAAGATGGATGGTTTTGCAAGCTTGGTAGTTCTAACCAAAATGATCCTGAGCTGTGTATACAATGTGTGGTTGGCAGGAAACATGTGGTCTGTGCGAAGGTGGCTATCAGAATGCACAAGTTATTTATTGTGTTTTCATAAAATGTACAGTGACAAAAAACAAAAGAAAAAAAATCCAAAATTGAGTCTACACACTGATATCCAGGTATAAAAGAGTAAGGCACTGTTAAAATTTGCCATAATCCCAGATGACTGAGTTTGTAGAAACATGTTGATGACGTGGGGTTTTAGTTTTAGTCACACACACACACACACACACACACACACACACACACGCGTGCACGCACACACGCGCATGCACAAAAACACAGGTAAGCCTGTAAGACAGGAGTCTTTAATTCTTAGTAAGAGCGAGTTCATTAATCTTCTGGCCAGTTTAATTAGACTCTGATGACAGGAGAGCTCCTGTAGGAAATTGTATCGTTGCTGAGGGTTAAAATGATTCAGAATAATAATGTTTATTATATATATATATATATATATATATATATATATATATATATATATATTCTGGGAATAGCTTAAAAACTATGAAAACACTCAGCACTGATTGAAAGTAAAAAAAAACATATCTCTCCAGTCGATCAGATCTCCAGTCGATCAGAAAAGAACATAGGCATAGGCATGTAAGAGGAATTTGGGGATTGATTTCAAAATAAAACGGATCAGATGTTTAAAAGCTGTGGCTGCTGAATGACATTTTGTGGTCCTTGCTGTAAATAAAAACAGCTTTCTCTCTCACCCAACTCGCCTGGTCACTGATCCCAACCTGCTCTGCACCCCAGCCGTAACAGAAAGTGAATAGTAGAGAATTCAAACAACATGCTTTGGCACGATTTTGATGCTGTATTTCATGATGTTTGCTTATGAACAAAGCAGCTTGTTAGTAAAATATGTCTAAAACTGAGCGTAGAGATGAGACAGTTACTTTCAGATTTACAGACACACATTTACCTGAATTGACTCACACATTTGTAGCATGAAAAAATGGTAACATTATATAAATAGTTCAAAAATAATTTTAAAACATAATATATCCTTTAAAATACTGGTGCAGGACCTTTTTAGGTGCTCATTTCCTGTTTCCTGCATGGCCTCTCTACACATAGCTGAGTTTTCTTTGCAAATACAGTGAACTCCTTGTTGCCACAGAGTGATCCATTGAGAAATAAAATGAAAATGGACACGATGAACTGTAATTTGTGCAGCTGTACAAGGGCGAGAGACAATTAGATGCTGAAATGATCAGTGATTGGTTATTTTGGAGCAGCTGAGCCACATGTTCTCTAACCTGTCACCGCTTCACCAGCTGCTGCCCAATGCTTCGACTGATTAGACTGTGTGCTGCGGTGTCTTTATGACAGAGCCCCATCTGGGTTTCCATCATGCAACGTGTGTATGTGTGTGTGTGTGTGTACTATCCCAGCCTCCAGATTACATTGTAAACCTACATATGTTTCCTTAGATAAGTTTCAACATAAATGTCACAAGACATTATAAGAATGTGATGAAACTGAAGACCCCCTCACAATTTGTGTGAGTGGGGTAATGACCTAATGGACTTGCATTTGGACTGGACCATAACACCAACACCAGCCCTAGAAACACAAAGACTGTATATGTGTAAAAAATGGTTGGAATTCCCTATAGGATTCTTCTTTTTCAAAATGTATCGGTGCTATTTCTTTGACATAAAAGGGTTTTTTTTACAGGCAGTAATGTAACGCCTGGACACGGAGAGAACACAAAAGCAGACTTCAGATCCAACAAAGGTTGCAAGATGAAAAATCAAACAACAAAGAAAAACCTGGCGACTCAACTCAGGGATGATAACAATAAACGTAGGTAGAAAAACAGGACGTGAACAAGGCAGGGACACAGGTATGACACAAGCAGGAGCATGACAAACAACAAACTGGCAACAAGACAAAGGAAGACACAGATTAAATACACACAGGTCAATGAGACACAGCCGAAGCACATTAGGGCAAATCACACAGGCACGAGAGGAGAGTTACTTTTCAACATAAAACACAGTAAGTGCAAGACAGGACAAGAACACACAGTGACATCAACTTGACACACCCGTGCTCCACTGAGGACAAGACTGCAGACATGGCCTGAACATGAATATCTAAACTACGTGACTTGATTAAAACATGGAGCATAACATGACTTGATGTAAAAAAAAATGTGCATAATCTAATCTAAACATTAATCTAACATTTAACACAAGAAGAGACTAACATGACTGACGGAACATGACAAGTAACCCCCCCTCCCTTTAATACTTAATCTGCCCCATAAGTAAAGCAGTGACTGCTTTCAAAAAAAGTTTAAAGAAAAAATTATAGAAAAGTCTGGTTGGCACTATCCACATACACAGCTATGATGTGTATTTAGAAATGAATATTTTAAAAATAAATAGGTACAAGTATATACAAAGCTCCATTGATACAGACACAAACACTTGCACCACGCACCCTGTCATCATAAACTGTCATCATAAACTGAGAATTGATAAAAGTGTTGGAAAAATGTCTCATGCTATAGTGTTACATAACATGAATAAAAATAGCAGAATCTAACCATTTACTCAATTCACTTTAATTTACCTTAAACCATAAACCTACCTGCAGCAGCCATCTGTCAAGACATTAACACCATATCACAGAATCCAGATACAAAATACACATCATCAGTCTGCGTCCAACAACATCCTGATGACTTCTGCCTCCTAAACTCTGTAATATCTCTGGCAACATGATTAAATAGTCTAAATCTACATTTCGCCCACTCAGCCTCACAGCTGGAATGTTGCAACCTGAACAACGACGATATCATTCAAACTTTCAAACCTAAGGTGATTTGACATTGTGTCAATAACAGCAGCTAGTTACAGTCGGAGAGATAATTCAGGATTGTTTCTAAACCCCTTCCTGCACCCTCCTCGCAGCTTCTTTACAGTGTTTACCCATGGGACGGCCACACAGAGCCTTGTTAACATATTCTATTTTAAATTACTTCTGTCTGTATTGCTTCTCAGGCCTGACACTGTATATGCGTGAGCTGAGCTAATTTGCTTTGAAGCCAAGTCAGCGCTTGCACGAACCGATTGCTTTTTTTATTTGACGGTGTCATGCAAAGTGATGTATCCAAACAAAAGTGCTCTACTGACAGATAGAAGTAATTAGGGGCATACATGCTAAATCTAATTAAAATTGTTTCTATTTAACATCTTCTCAGACCAGGCCGGTCCCAAGAGCCTGTCTGGGACTAATAGTATTTATCTTTCAAAATTATTTTATAGAGACTAATTATGAATGTTCCACACCAGGCTCCGGGCTGCTTTGTGTGAACAAAGGTGGCTTCCAAGGTTCAAAACAAGATGAGAAAAGCAATTTCCTTTCTGACAACGCAATGAAGGTCAAACTTTTAAACGTTTTTTTAATCATCTGCTCTGTTTGACTGGCATATCACTGCAATTAGTGCAATCCAACGATCACACTGCTTTATTCAAGAAGACTTGAAATTAGTCACTGAGGCCATCAACTTGTTTGGAAAATGTTTACTGAGGTGACAAAACCACCCAAAGCATCGTCGGAGCCTCACTTCCTGCTATTGAGGACATCTACAGGAAGCGGTGTCTCAGAAGCCCAATAGACATAAAAAAAGACTCCTGCTACCCAGCACACAAACTGTTTGCCCCCCTGCCCTCTGGGAGGCGCTACAAAATCCTCCGGACTAAAACTACCATGTTCAGGAACAGCTTTTTCCCTACAGCTGTCTCACTGTTGCACTTCACCCCCTGACGCCACCACCATAATGCATATACTCACCACCTCCCATTCTCCATACACTCACCCACTACACTCACCAACGCCCCCTGACTGAATATGTCATTGCACTATTGTACATTATACTGCACATTCTACAGGACATACTGTTATATACACTGTAAATTATTTTCTTTGTACCGCTGTACATTCTGGATCTAATTTTCAAATTTCTAATCTGAAATCAAGTGAGAATTATCATTATTTTTTTGTGAACTTTAACAACCCAGCTGGGCATTTAAGAGAAGGCAGCTCGCTTTTCATCCCTCTGCATATTTCAAGTGCACTTTACAATATATGGCTACATGTCAATGCTGCCTTGATGGACATTGTAACTTAAATAATTATAACTTCATCACAAACTATTTAAACAAAATGAGTCATCAGACGTTTCACTGAATGAACCAACTCATTATCTACTACCCTTTAACACTGGGTACAAGAGGAGGTTGTGGCCCCCACTTACACTTCTCTTGGTGACACCAATGGTTAAGCTCTGCTTGTCTATTGATCTGCAGTGATCCCTCGCTATTACACGGTTCACCTTTCGCGGCTTTGCTGTTTCACGGATTTTTTTAGTGCAGTTTGTTATGCTTCTTTTTTACTGTATATGCACGCGCGTTGTGCTCTGTGTGGAAAAGGCTGTGCTCGGGACGGAGACGCTGGCCCTTTAAAGGGCGGAGCTTAGACCCGACCGTCTCGCCCGCAAGCAGAGGAGTCAGGAAGGAGAGAAATAGGAGAAAGTTTGTTTGTTTGTTGTGTTTAAAGTCATTAAATCGGCATACTACAGCAACTGAGTCTTTTTTTTAATTCTAACCGGACTCAACACAGTGATTCACCTTTCCACCAGCATCAATTACCCATTCGCTATCTTTTACTCTGTGTCCTGATTGGCTAAGGGACTGCAGGCCAATGTCAATCAGTCTCCTCCGTGCTTCGTCTCTGTCCAGTACAGAATGCGTTCGGCTTGGCAAATTTACATGTTTGCATATTGTCTCCACGACAAAACCCACAATGTCGAC
>JAFBJQ010001419.1:0-37803 GCA_016785345.1 Trinectes maculatus
CAGTGAGTTTCTTCTCTAGAAAGTTTAATTCCTACCAACTTAATTATTCAGCTATCGAGAAGGAGGCACTGGCTTTGATATGGGCTTTGAAACACTTTGATGTTTACCTAGTTTCAGGTGCTGCACCTGTGGTGGTCTATACAGACCACAATCCACTAACCTTTCTCAACTCCCTGCAGTGTCCAAACCAGAGACTGGTGCGGTGGTCTCTGATGTTGCAGTCCTACTGGTTGGACATCAGATACATAAAGGGATCAGAGAATGTGGTGGCGGATGCTCTTTCTAGGGTCCATTAGGTCAGAGTGGGGAAAGGAGTCGAGTGTATTTGACACAATTGACCTTGTTTATGTCCCTTCCTGTTCTGCTTTTTGTCTGTTCCTGTGCCCTGTCTTCCTCCTCTTTAAGTGCTCACAGAAATCCTAGGTAAATCTCTGTTGCTGAGGAGCGAGAATTTGGTGTGCTGGGGCAGATGGTGAGTTGGACTGGATGTTTCTGGGGGGCCAAGTTGTTTTGTAGGGTTTTTTTTTTTTTTTTGTATATCTAGTGCTGGTTGTATATTGTAGTTGTACACTTAATTCGGTTCCCTATACTATATGGAACCTCTTTTTAGGGGGAGGGTGTCACAGCCCTTTTGGCTGTCTTTTAGGGCCTGGGTGGGGTTTTGGTGTCTCTCTCTCTTTTCTCATTAGATCCTGAGCTGAGCAGCCTGGGTTCGATTGGTGCAACTCAAGACACCTGGCCATTGTCTTGTGGAGTGCTTATTTAAGCCCTGCCTTCCTCTCACTCTCTCTCTTGCTTCCTAAGGACAGCAGCACATTTTGGTTTTGTAGCATTGTCTTTATGTTAAGCACTATACAACACCCTCACAGCATATTTACCATCTACAACATCACTACACCACTGATAACTGACATACACACCCCACAGTTATTCCTTTGTTGCACATTCAGTTTAGTTATTTGGTTTGTAGCAATAAATGAAACTTTCCTTTGTTAACTTTAAAAACTGTGTTCCTCCTCCTTTTTGATATGGCTTTTGAGCCAGGCCGTGTCACCCCCCTCTGATAGATGTCTGTTTTTATCAAACAGAGAGAATCCAGCAGCTGATGTTGCACTGATGTTTAAATCATATGTGTTTGTCCTAATTCTGGGAAATCCTAGTTTTTCCCTCTGGCCTCTTTATGTGTCCCTGGTCCGGTATATCCATATTTTTTTTTTTTCCTGTCGAGATGAGGAGGCAGCCAGTGATGCAGAAGACTGCAGGACGAGTCTGTTTATCTGACTTGGGCAACACTGGTGTGTCGCTGCTTAATAATTCAAACATGATACATTTATTCGTTTTCTACAAAGGAATCTAGGCCTCTGTGAATAATGAATTATCAGGGTGTAATTAATTTTCCAAAGGGAAAATTAAACAGAATTAGAGACTCTGTTTGGTGAAGTAGAAAGAGTTCATCAGCAAATGATGTTGTTGGGGATTAACAGTCGGTATTTCAGAAGACAATAGTTAAAACTGTAAATAAAAGTTAAACCTTAGTCATTGAAAACCATGTCAAACATATGATGACAAATTACAATTCTATTTCTTCTGTGAACTAATTATTTATGATAGTCACATCATCGTTTCACACAGACTCCATGTTTTCATCCGCCGCTGTGTTCACTTGTACACTGACACACTGACCAGGAGATGCTTTGTGAGAACATACTTATCCATGCAGCACAGTGTGATGTTATTTATTTCACAGTAATATGTGCATGAGCGGCATCTTTGTGGAAAATCAGATGTGTATGATCAGAAACTACAGATCCCATACCAAGTGTGAAACAGCAATATCTATGCAATCTATGTTTAATATAGTCTGTTGATTGACAGGACAGCCAGCGTCGTTACACTGCCCCCTCCTCCACCTGCTGGCAGAGCGGAGCGTCATTCGAGTCTGCTCCGTGAGGTGAAACCCTGTGATTCACCAGACGAGGAAGATGTGAATGTCAAACTGATAGAAGAGCAGGGTGATGATTATGGCCAGTTCTCTGGAAATGCCACATGCAGTGTGTGACACGTGGGCTGGAGACACAGGTGTGGATGGAAGAGACGGACAGGACATAACTGGATTCAGCAGCTCATCATGCAGACGACCTTTACTGTCCCCTGTTGGCTCCATCCTCCCTCCACCTCTCGTCTGAATTGAGTTGCTGGGTGTTAAAGTCTTTAACAACAGCCAGTTTCAGACTAATCATTTATCAGGTTGCTGTTAAAATGTGGTAGTGAGGACTTTTACTGTTAATATGTATAAACTGCATGAGCAAAAAGTGGATCCAAAGAAATGAGTGCATCATTAAACAAGTTAGTTTATGTGAATCTTGCTGTGTGTTTTGGTCTAAATTAAGGTCAGAATGTTAACTATAATAGATTTTACTGTGTGTAGCATCTCATATTGTAAGTAATTATGAATCTGAATCTGTCAGCTGAATATGTTGTATATGTAGGAATGTTTTCTGTGATGGTATTTGAATAAGTCGTATTGATCTGTGCCCAATACAGATGCCACTAACATCATTGCATTGTTTATCAAACCTCTCTGTCTCCCAGTTCACTGGAAACACTGTCGACGGGCAGAAGCTGTGTGGCTGCCAGGGGCGTTAGTCACTTCCAGCTGGAAGGATGGCGCTCTTATCATGGGTATCGATCAGCATGGGGAGAGATTACCGCTCTGTGTGTGTGTGTGTGTGTGTGTAAGCGAGAGAGCACTGCCTCAAGGGAGTTTGTTGATCCAATCAACCACCATAGAGCCTGAATACAGCTCCATGCAAACAGTACCAACAATCATCAAAGCTGCTGCCTTCAGCTGACAACACTGCACCACGAGTGCTGTGCCAACATCTGTGCTGATGATGGATTACGCTCAGACGGATGGATGAATGGACTGGTGGGAAAAGATGCACCCATGCATCTTTACAGAAAGGGAACAGATAAATATATTGAATAGAGCAGCAGCCTTATGCTTCTCAAACCTTTTGCAGACGTACGAATAATTTAGATCAATCGTTTTAAACGTTCACTTGATGAAGGTCACGAGAACGCACTTCAAAACTGAACCAATACTCATATTTTATTCGTTAATTGCTTCATTTTTGTGCACCATGTTATTTTTTAAGCCATCTCTCAATCTAAAGTGGGCCTAGTGGAGGTAACTTGCCATGACAGGAGAATTTGTGGAGTTTTTTATAATATTATTTATTTGCATCCCAACTGACTCTGATCCAGTTCAATCCAGAGATGGTTCCCCTAGTGGTTTTCCTTCCTTTATTGTCCCTCTCCCCTCCCTCTGCCTCCCCAGTGACATTTTCCACAGCGCTCGCTTTGACTTTTCGTTCGTCAGTCATGTCCGGCCAGAAGACACAATATGCACATCTAGTCTACATCCACAGCATCCTCTGTTTTTACCCCATCCATCCATCCATCCAGCCATCCAGCCATCCAGCCAGCCGCATGTCATCCAGGGGATTATTTCAGCCTCTCAAAGCCCAGACAGAGCCTCCTTTATGGGGACGAGGATGTCAAAGAGTGCCCTCTAAAACAAGATGGGAGTGGCTGGATGCACAGGCAGACAGATAATCAGACACACAGGCAGTTTCCTGTGGCAACATCAGCTGTGTGTGTGTGTGTGTGTGTGTGTGTGTGTGTGTGTGTGTGTGTGTGCACTGAAACAGGCCCCAGGGGTTTTACTGCAGCAAGACTTATTTTAACAAGCCATTAAACGCAGCTTTAAGCAGCAAAGGGAACATGTCAGCTTGATATAGTTTCATTTGTTTCTCAGCGCAAATCAACATCGTATGTGGAGCATCCACTGAGGCGACATGATGGATCTATTTGTCACACGATTATACTGAATTAAACTGAACGTGTTACACCCCCCACTCCCACCCCCCAGGATTACACTACAAATAGCCAAGTATCACACAAAGAAATGATACAAATACATTTACATCAAGTCACAGCAGCAGGTTACAGGATATTATGTACATTTAATGTGCCTGTTTCTATTATCTGTTAAAGTTTCTTTATGTAAAGTTCATTGTTTTCCGAGGTATTTAAACATCTGGTTTCTAATGTGTTTTCCAACTAGGGGGACATTTCACAGCAGACTGAACATGAAACGGTGATTGAAATGTCACTGTCATTACATGCTGTTGTGAGGCCAGTGGAGTGAAGTGGTTTCATTCTTCACTTGGCCACAGCATTAACAGCAACACAGCAGTATGCTGTGCCTTTTTATCCCCACCACAGCTTGACTCGAACCTTCGTTCACCAGTGGTGGTCAGGAAAAAGATTCTCATGTTTCCTCCTGTTGGCTCCAGGAGTTTGAGATAGAGTATGAAACGTTTGTTTTAGTCTGGTGTTATTGTATGGCGAGTTTTCACAGTGATAATCCTTCACACATGTATTCATTTTCTACCACATATCCCACTCAAGGGACCTGGGGCCAACCACTATGATACCAAGAAACAATTTGAAAGCCACCCATGTTTATCATACTAGGTGTGATAGTTCCACCTACTGGGCAATTGAAGTTATTATACATATGTCTTCAAACAAGCGATCCAGACTGCATTTATGTCCTGACAATGAATGAGTATTTCAACTGTGATAGTAAATTATGTAAGTGTGGTTCATTAATCATTTCAACAGTAAGTCATTTGTAGGGGAATGCAGATTTGCAAAGCAACATCCGTCACCACAGGTCTGTTATTTTAGGGCGCACTACAAAGTACATGTACAAGTACATATATATTATCATTAAATGGAGTAAGAATGCGAGGGACAAAGAGCTTCAGAGATAGAGGTGGGTTTATTTATTATTAACCGTTGACACAAATCAGCAGAGAAACAAGGTGTGAAGAAAAACAAAAAACATACTGGGATCAGATCTTGTTGAAAGCTGCTACGTCAACACTTTGGACCTGAAAACAGAGCAAAAGAGTAAAACTTAAATGATTCTATATGCTGTGGAAACAATTTCAAAAGTTCTCAGAGTAAGTCAGGTGAGATTTCAGTTGCAAAACTTAGAATTGCCTGTGATGTATATTCAGTCAATGCAATACACCATACATATACATACAATGCAATACACTGATGCAGTGAAGTCTGCATCATCAGAATAGTTGCAGACATCTTTGGTGTGATCGTTGTAGGGACAGCAGAGAACAAAGTACTTACATAGTCTTCAAACTTGGTGATCTCCTCCTCCAACATGTCTGTCCCCACCTTGTCATCCTCCACCACACATGCAATCTGGAGCTTCTTGATGCCATAGCCAACAGGAACCAGCTTGGACGTGCCCCATAATAGGCCGTCAGCCTGCACTGAGCGCACACACTCCTCCAGCTTCCCCATGTCAGTTTCATCATCCCACTAAGAAATGCATCAGGGAACAGTGAGAGAGGTCAGCGTGTCAATCAGTTCAAAATATTTGACATCAACATTGAATTCTGAGTAAATCAGAAAAGAAAGCTTTATTTGTCACAGTAGACTTATACAACAAAATGTGTGAGCAGTGGGCTCACACAATTCGTTGTATAAGGCTCGCAGGGAGTAATTGGGGTTCAGGGCCTTACTCAAAGGTGCACGGTGGTGCAGAGAGTGGATTTGAACCCCAGCCTTCTTGGTTTCAAGCCCACTGCACTAACCATTAGGCTACCACCCCCCAGAGGAGAACCAGACTTACCGGTTTTACGTCCAATAAGATTGAAGACTTGGCGATTAAGGTGGGCTTCTTTGCCTTCCTTTCTGCGTACTCTTTCAATCTCTGCTGTTTCAGAATTTCTGCCTCTTCATCGTCATCACTGCCAAACAAGTCAATGTCATCATCATCATCATCGTCGTCGTTGTTTTCCTCTTTAACTGGAGCGCTGACCTTCTGCTGGACGGAAGTGCCCTGTAAAGAGAAACCCTGGTTACTCATATAATGACATGTTCTGCTGCCACAATAAAACCGAACTGAAGTGATCAAAACTTGAATGTAAACTCACATTTGTGTAGGTGACTGAAGGAAGAGGTGCTACGGTCACAGCCGCCGGAGATTTCTCCAGAACTGCTACCCGACATTCTAGTTTGGAAAGTGCTGCCCTTAAGTCCTCCACCACTAAAACAGAAACACGTGTCAGTGAGTCAATGAGTTTAAATAAACTGATGAAAATGACTCATTTACATTAAGAATCATATCATCTGAGGACCGGAGGACACTGCGAGTCATTAAAAAAAAAATTGGTATTGGTATTATCTCTCCTGTTTTACAACAGTTTTGTAATGATGAGATAAAGAAAAGCTGCCAAGATTTACATTAAAGTAGAAATAGTAGTGCAAATTTTTGACAACAATTTAAGTTATTTGCAACCGTCATTATATTTGATGATTATTAATTGCTAGTTGCAGTTTTAGTAATATCCAGAGTGCAGCTGGCTGCTAAAACAGCCAGTGAACAAAAGAGAGTGCACTGATATTTGTTGGGCCACCTTTATGTAAACTCTGATTCTCCAGCTCCAGGCTCTTGATGCGCGAGATGATTTCTCCTTGGTCAGCTGTGCTGCTGCTGATGCTGCTTGTGCTCTGAATAATAAAGACACAATGCTGTTGATTAGTTGAGAGTAAGTGACAAATAGTGGTCAGTACCAGAAAATCAGTGCCTTTGTCAAACCGGTGTTAAACACAACACACAAGCAGTGTCCAGCTCATCAGCAACTACAGCAGCACAAACAGAGGAACTGCATACGGACCCTGAGAGAAATATAAGGGTCAGTGACTGTATATACAGATGGATGATATGACAGCTCAAGAAATATGAAGCCAAAACGTCTCTATCGCCCCCTGGTGGCTGCAGTTTAGGTTGTAAATCCTGCCTCCCATGTTAGGAGATGGAACACAAACCAACCTTCTGTCAAAGATAATGTCCATTAAATATTTCTTTAGATTTCAGTTTCTTTCTGTTTCTGAGACTCTCTCAAAATGACACCAGTACAGAATTCTAGTGCCCATATCTGAGATGTTATAGCTTCATTTTTGAGTGTGTTGTTGTCCATCTTTATACATAGTCAGACTGCATCACTCCACACAAAATGTCATTTAACAGCTGACTACAGTCTGAACTCTTGTGAACTAAAGGAGCATGGACATCATTGAGGTCCACTGGCAAAGCAGTTGGCAGCTGAGTTGTATCCACTGATAGACAACACCTGGTGGCACTTACAAGTTGGCACTGTTGGCCGGGGGAAGGCCCTCTCTTACACAGAGTAGTCTTCAGCTGGGGGGGGAGTGGGTTCAGATTGGAAAAACAAAGAATCCAGGGAAAGGGAGGGAAGAACAGAACTGAATGAAGCACAGTGCAGGAGGGCTGCTCAGAATGTAGAGCATAAAGGTGGCATCCAAAGGAACAACATAGAGCTAAGAGAATGCAGGAAAAAAATCAGACAACACACTACATATTTATGTATGAAGTTGTCCTGAATGTAACCCAAACCTAAATTCAATCCACCCCATCTAACAATGTCTTAACGGCACTGTGCAATTGTGAGTACTGACCAAAAGGAAGGCTTTGGTCAGACACCATGTTGCTAAAAAAAGTAAAACTGTAAAGTAATATATAATTATAAATAATAATTCCACAGTGAACAATAATGGGTTGACTACTACACAAAGTCACTTATATGTTCTTAGTTCAATTGTGAAATGTCAATAACAAATAACAACCTGGTTTACAAGTCTAAGGACACGCAATACCAGCTACAGGCAGTAAAGGCCACCCAGTGAGATTTTACAATCCACAGAGAAATCACAACTCGGCACGAGTGAGTGAAATATGTCTCCTTCGACATCACCCTGTAACTCATGATAAGACAGTGGTATTGTACATAAACACAGTTCGGGTACAAACTTACCCCCGCAAGAGATTTCTGAATGTTTTCTCTGGCCCGTGCGATGTCTTGCAGAATAGTGTTTGCTCCAGCATCCTGGAAGAAAAAATTAAATCAGGTTAGGCGTTGATTCACCCTTTACACTTAAGTTTTAGTATTTGTATCTGATTATTCTAAACCTTCACGCAGTCAAAACTCTCAAAAGTCTCTATCACCTGAATGTCGTTGTTATGGACATTTAAATTGTCAATGTTCTCTGAGATAAACCCATTGTGCAAAATAAAATTTAAGAAAAGGAAAATGCAATCATCTCAGTTTTAGATCTGGTTTTTTTTAATATCATAAACATAATCCTACAGCTTTTGTGTGACATGTGCATTTATGGTTTGATTTCAAATCAAAGCTGTAATTTGGACACTTTTTAACTTTTCGGGAAATATCCAAGTGTCAACTTCAAATTAGGGTCTGGATTACAATGGTACCTGTGTTGGCTGCGCAGGACTGTTCATGTGCTCGTAGTAGCGTCTCTCAGCCTCATCATAACGAGGTTTGTCGAACCAGATTTTCTCCTCGGCCAGAAAGTTAACGGCACTCATGGTGCTACAGAAGAGAGTGAGAAAAGAGGGGGATGTGTGAAAAGGATAAAGGAAATTAGAGAAAAAGAAAAAATGGATTAATACAAATATTTGTATGTTCTTGCATTTACACTCCACACAAACAGACCATCCCAACATGACTTAATGAAAGAAACCATAAATAAAATAATATTGGCAAAATACAACAATGGCCCATACGGTCATTCAGGAAAATTAAAAGCAAACATGTAATGAGTGAACAATCCAAAACAAAAATGAAAAAACAAGACAATCGAGGAACCAAGAAAAACACAATCCAAAAAGGCAAACACATGACTCGATGATAAGAAAATCGAACAGAAGAACAAATATGAACGGAAATATTTAGACTGGCTCCATTCTCCCATGTCGGTCATACTTGTTCCTCCGTGGGGCAGTGGAGCCAACTGATTTGGCATCTGCTTCTGGCCTCTGACTTTTCTCCACCACAGCTTTATCGTCATTGTGACCATGGAGACGCTTCTCTGCAGCATCATATTGCCACTTGTTCAGCCACACTCTTTCACTGTCGGGGTGGAGAAAGTAGCAGATCCCGGTTGCTGATACCTCTTCCTTCTCCACAATCTCAGTCGGTTCCTCTTCTTCCTGAATTGGGTGCAGGGCGTGAAAGACTTCTGCTTTAACCTGCTGGACCACCTTCTTTTGCTCCTCTACTACCACCTCTTCATCCTCAGCTTCTTCCTCCTCCTCCACAAGACTTTGAGGGTGGTGGTGGAGGTCATTGCTTCTACATGTTGAGGTGCAGCTGGGCCTCTTGGATGAATTGTTGCCGTACAGATTCTGATAAAAGGCTGCTTCAGCACGGTCATACAGTGGCTTTTCCAGCCACACATCTCTCAGCAACTCCACAGGGATGCGAGGCAGTCCATTAATTGACTGTCGACTGGTTGGTGTGACAGCTGCCTGCTGGATGACAGGGGTCGCTGGAGTCGGAGCGAGCGATTGATAGCCTTCATCAGGTGTTCTGGAAGTGATGGAACAGTTAGGTCGAGATGGGAGGTCCAGAGAGTTTGGAATTGAGGGCTGCACGGTTTCCTCAACAAAGTGACACTCTGCTTGGTCAAAGGTTGTTTTATTCACCCACACTGCCTGGACTATATGGTGACAAGCCACCTGATCCCCATGGTGGCAAGGCAATCCTGAGAAAGATGGAGTCACGTTTGATGGAGAGTTTGAGTGTTTTCCTGGGACTGGCGCTGGCCGGTTTGATTGGGTGGTCTCATTTGAAGAACTCACCAACCAGCACTGGTACAGGCTCTCAGCTCGCTCATAGATGCTGCGTTCAAACCACACGTTAGCACACTCTGATTGAAGGCCAATGAGACCACCAGCAGTGTCAGATGGTCGGCTGCCCTTTTTGTCTGGCTTCTCTTCAGTCTTCGTCTTACTGTCGTCCTTCTCTTCAGTGCAGCTCTCACGATTAGATGAACGTTTCTTGCGGCGGCGGCTTTTCCCGTTGCGCTTTCCATCTCCGTTCAAGCTGCCACTCTCTGGGGAGGATGATGCAGTCTCTCCATTTCTCTGATCTGATTCTGTCTTGTTCCTACACCCCAGAGCTGCAATCGCAGAACGATCCACGTGACAGTGGTCTGGAGACTGATCATGCTCTAAGGGATCTGCTGCAGAGCACTGCGGGATCTTCTGTGACATCATCTTTGAATCGTTGCAAGGGGGAAAAAAAAGAGAACAACCGGCACAAGCTTTTGGATTAGTTAGGAAGACGCACAAAGACACATGGGATGATCTAATAGACTCTGTATTACTGAAGAATCAGCTCTAGGTGTTAACATTTGCTTTTTATAAAGTACAGTATGAATGACAACTAATCAGTCACAGGATAATACCAAAGCATGCAGGAAAACAACAGAAATTCCAGACATGCTCACTCAATTCGATTTATTAGCTTCTAAGGCTACTGTTTTTCAATACTGGCAGTTTATTCCCTCACATTAATGTTAGTAATACTGATCCAACACTACAGGGCCACTGAAATGAATTTGGACACTGTTCACTGATCAAGTGAAAAAAACATTCAGCCTCTCAACTCACCTTGGTAAAGTTGCTCAGCTCAAACAGTATCAAAAGCTCAACAAGTTATTTTCATCCAGTTAATAGAATGCCATTGGAAAAAAATACCAACTACCACCTTGTACAACAATTAAACAAATTGGTTTAGGGAAAATGGGTATTTAAAATTACATCATGAGGGTCACAAAAGGTACATGTACATGTTTTAAAGATTACTTACTTGTCAAATTCTGAATGCACGGAGAGAGGGCAGAAGTTAAATGTTAAAGATTTCTCTACAACATTAACTCAACAGTGAAGGATAATATCTGCTAAAGTACAAGAGCTCTACTGACTGTAGTAAATCGAGTCATGAAATTTACATTAACAAAGCTGTATGATTATTTTTAGCCCCAAGTACTTTAGTCCTTCTGGTGTGTGCTATTTTTAGCCACACACATGGTGCTTGGGGCATTGGCAACACTACAGTGAATGTGGGAGCAACTTCAAACTAAAACATGTGTTCATAGTAATGAAGATACCAATTCATGTATCTTACTCATGTGTGTAGTTCTGAGGCATATGCTAAAGTATGTCAGACCACAGATCCACACACAGTGCTTGTTAGTCAGATCAAATCACTGCAGTCAAGGCAGACAGCCACCGCCTTACTCTGACTCTGTTAGATTACTTCCTCATAAAGTGAGTTTTTTTTCCTCTCTACTGTCTCCATGTGCTTAATCATGGTGGCAATTCTTGAATTTATTAATTACACTGCAAGGCCCTAATCTTAACATACAAAGTGTCTTCAGATTTATGTTGTGATTTGATGTTACGAAAAAGAAAGCTTTCATTTGTCATTGTCACAGTACACTTATAAAGCACACTTTACAACGAAATGTTGTCTCTGCTTTTTAATCAATCACGCATGTGTGTGAGCAGTGGGCTCCCATACATACAGTACATACAATAGTGTCCAGGGAGTAACTGGGATTAAGGGCCTTACTCAAGGGCCCAGGGTGGTGCTGAGAACGGATTCGAACCCCAGCCCTCTTGGTTTCAAGACCAACGCTATAACCATTAAGCTATGTTATGCTCATACATCTGATTTTTGATGCTGGTTTGGTTTATTAGTAGAACTTAAATTATAAAAAAGAGACATCTATGGGAACAGTCATAAACTGTATCATGATGCTAATGAGCAGTCATTCCTCAGGCATCAGTGCTGCCTGCTGCACGACTTACTTTTAAGAAAACCTTAGAGGACAACAAAATCATCTTTCTCCAAAACCCCGCAAATGCCCTGTAAAGACAAACCCTTCTTTCACTTTCAAGAAAAACCTGTCGTGTCGGATGTTCCACAGTCAGTCGGTCCGAAGCCTGAACCCAGCTGTCATCACCAAAAGGTGTGTCCTGCTAACCTTAACGTTAGCCGTCATTCAGTATGTCCTAGCAAGGATGACATGCTACCAAGTGCGTGGTTAGCATTCCATTGCACACAATAACAGCTTTCATTGTGTGACACTAAAGTACTTAGCTTTTGGTCACGTTTTGAATTTTGACGTTCATGTCAGAGCCGCCCACTGAAGCAGCCGGTGTCCTACAGATGCGACAGCCGCTCTCAGAGAGGGGGGTGTTAGCCTTAGCGCTAGCGACCTGCCCCGTTCAGCTAGCCACTTGCTAGCCTCGGCTAACACATGACCAGTCCCCGTTATCCGCAAACCACACAATAACCGTCCTTTCCCAAAATGATTCTGAACAAAGTCCTGATGCCAACACACAGAGTGAAAAAGCCGGACTGTCAGACAGCCTCAGTGACACTTACTGTTGTGCTTCGTTGTGCCTTGTCGAGGTGCGAGCAGGCCGGCGGTTAAAACGTGTGTTCCTCCAGCAGTGAGTGACAACGGGAAGGAGGAGGAAGCAAAGAGCAGTGCTGACTGGGATCATAGAGGAGGAGGAGGGTGGTGAATCATTAATGTTGATAGATGCTATCGTATTGTTGATAAAGTCTTGTGTGGGTTTGTGAGATAAACACACACAACAAATATTTTTTATATTAATATATAAAAAAAAATAATTTTCAACTTTTGTAGACACAGATTAGACACATCACACTAGTCACTATTGATAAATTAATTTCCCTAACATCCTTAATTATTTTATTTTTCGTGTCCAGACAACTACTTTTACAATCTAGGTTGATGGACAGAGCTTAGATATAATATACTGACTTTTCTGTAAGAAGTGTAGCCTGGTGCTTTCACTCAAACAGCGTGGTCTTCATCAGCACGGCATCTACCTATAGGCCTCTTCATATTAACTGACTGTAGGAGCCATATGGGCCAAGTCAATGGGTTTCCTTTGAAGATGACAATGTACTTGTAATAATGTTTTAATGTGTGATGACCTCATACTGCACTACACAGCCACATGATGCATGATGTATGTATTACCACAACAACCCCGACCACACAGAGGACAGAAGGAAAAAGAGACAGGAACAGGAATCAGTGTTAATTATCTGTTCAAAAGTCATCCGTTTTTAAATCTCATAGTGACATTTTGAACGATCAGCAATTCAATGCACTATGAATATTAATTTTATTGAGACAAGCACATAGCCTCTTTCAATATTTTTCTTCTCTCAATTAATGTTTAATAATTTATTAAATTATCTGATAGTCATCCTGTAATTTCCACACCATTGCTTTGTTATATTAATATTAATAGTAATAATAATATTAATAATGGACCTGTCTGATATCTATTTAGAAAATATTGGACCACCAGTTAAAAAGGAATGCTGTGACACACACACACACACACTTGCCAATTTAAGTACAAAACTAATGCAGTGTAATGAATGAATGAAATAAATACTCACTTAATAACAATTATCATGTTCAGCCTCTATTGAATCTGTTAAAGAGAAGGCTTAAAGATCATTTTGGAGGCTCTGATTTTATTGTGCTGTCTCTAATATGGTATTACACCACGAAGTAAAGGAAGAGGCCACTTCTAAGCATCACCGCATCTGGAAACATATAGCTACACTGGATGAGTTTAATGGACAAAGTTCTCTTAGATAACGTTAATGTTCTGTGGAGTTTGGTGCCCAACAAGCAGCTTCATAAGACACATTCAAAGGGAAACAACATTTTGTTGGCAGGTTTAACAGTGAGAGAACTGACACCGTGAAAGCTGAAACTTTCATTCAGGAGATTTTGTGGAGGCAGCTTGTTTCTTGCACTTCTGCAACCAGACAACATGGAGAATGTAGATTGTGTGCAAACTGCTACACAATCTGAGTTTGTTGTTGAATATGCAGAGCTCTAGCATTTGGGTAGAAGCTTCAGGACATAAAATCTAAACAAAAGGAACATATTTCACAGACTGTTTAATAGAACCGGCTGATGTTCCTCACAACACAAAATCATTTAACTGAAACCAACACCGAGCTCAAAGCTACAGTACACACAACAGCCTCCCTCTGCTTGACCATTTAACTTGTATGTTCCTGAGGACTTGACCTTGTGGAGTAGAATGATGTGTCATCTCATAGCCTGCTGCTGTGAGCAGCACAGTTTGTTAAATAAATAAAATAAAAAGAAATCATAAGGCAATGCACAGACTGATCCAGTTTACATTACACATTTTTAAAAAAAAATCATTCGACACACTTAGTATTGTAAAATGTACTGTAAAAACACTGTGCCACACAAAACCCAGTAACGAGATGGAAGTTACACCTGAGACTTAACTTTAACTTGTATTGGAATTAAACAATTATTGGGAATTATTGGTCAAAGAGGCAAAAAAAGAAGAAAGGCATGAAATGCACTCATGAAGAAAAATCAGAGGAAAAGAAAGTGAAAGTTTTGTCCAGTTTTGTCTGTGTTTCACCAAGCCAGTGTTTGTTCCCAGCTGGTTGTTTGACTTTACTTATTTCCATTGAATTGTTTTTGAAGGCAGCCATCATTTTCTATTTCCTGCTGCTGATTTTCGGCCAAGCTCCCTGGCTCTCTCAGTGGCAGATTCCACAGCGCTCATGGTCGATGCCCTCACACCACCCTGTTCCAGTGTGTGAAGCCCAAAAATAGTTGTTCCCCCTGGGGTGCAAACCTCAGAGCGGAGCTCAGCTGGATGCTTCCCAGAATCACGCAACAATCTCCCAGCACCCTGCAACAAAGCAAAATTAAACATAAAAATTTAAATGAATTCCAATCATGGAATGTTTTAATGTGTGTTATTGATTTAAAAATTAGAAAAAAAATTGTAACCCCACTGATTTTAATTGGAGCAAAACTAAAACATAAACTGTTACTAGACACACAAACTGTGTACAACTGACCAGAACAGTCTGAGATGCAATTCTGTGGGCCAGAGTACTTGGCATGCCCATTTTAACAGCTCCTTCTGCCAGCGCTTCAGCAAACAGATACACCTGCAGAGATTAAGTCACATGCATCAGAATATAGGATAAACACAGACCTTCTGCTGATTCTACTGGCAGTTTCAGACAAAAGGCTTAAAAGGGACAAAAACATTTTTTTTGCTAATGTTCAGCTTTGAATGGGTCTGTATTTGCACTTTGGTTAGCTGGAATATACAGTATATGGTCTGTGATTTATCTTAAAATATTAAACCATCTTTTGTCCTTTTAACTTCTGCATTCATTAGTCAACTGATATATAATCAATTGTCCAGAAGTCAGTTACTATGATCACTTACAAAAGCGACTCCACTCCCACTCAGTCCAGTGTGGATGTCAATCCAGGCCTCAGGTCCTTCTTCCACCAAACCACAATGACGCAACAAGGACCGAAGCAGAGCTCCATCCTCCTCCTTTGCATGGGATCCCCGTGCAAACAGAAGAGCCCCTTCCTGAACCATACATGGCAGATTTGGCATCAGGCGGATGGTGACTGTATTCTCTGGAAGGAGCTGAGAATTCAACAGACAGACAAGATTGACCAGATTACTGTTTGTTACAAAACTGGTTTCTATTTTTAAGAAAGAACTACATTTTGTCTAAGCCACTCACCTCCTCTAATGTTGTAAGTGTAACTCCTGCAGCCACAGACACAACTATGTGTCTGTCAGTGATGTGCTGAGAGATTTCACTGAGAACTAGTGGAACCAGGTGCGGTTTGACTGCCACAAAGACCACGTCTGAGCCACAGACCACCGCAACGTTAGAGTTAGTGATGGCAATCCCCATCTCCTGAAAGCCAGTAGAAAAGATGTTACAGAGCCACACATGAATCCATGCTCACAGGTGAGACAAATCAACACTTTACCTTATATTACATCAAGAAATAAGAAAACACAGCAGAACTTTGTGCAGGTGGAACAGGTCACCTGTGGCAGAATAATTGCTGATTATCTCTCTTTTGGTACAGTAAACTGAAGCTTTTTGGATTTTGAATAGAATGTTAAAAAACAACAAGCCATGTGTCACGATAACACCTGAGGCTTCAGGAAAATTGGTTTATTTGTATCTTTATTTATTTTTGTATTTTTCTTTTTCTTTTATGACTTTATGAGCCACTGTTGACTTAATGTTAATTTACCCTTAGACCTACTGACATTAAGATGTCACAGCGATGTCACAGTGAAGTTTACCTTTTACTGATTGGATGTTTGAGATACAGGAGTGAGATGGATATGACGGCTCAATGACCTTTGACCTCCATATTTAGTCCCAGTTAACAAATGTGCCTTTTTTTTCCTCCAGGCATGACTAAGATATCAGGTTCACACCATGTACTTTTGCAGGTCCAGTTATACAAACAGAAGGACAACCTGAACATCATACTGCCTCTGGGCACAACTGTCCCCAACACTGGGCCACAAAAAGTACCTGAAAGCGTCCAAGGTTCCTGAAGGATGGCGCACTCACTTGGATGTTTACAGGAAGTATATTTCCTACAGTAAGAACAAACAGTAAGGTACATAATCCCTCTATGTAAAAACTCTCTTCCAGCTTTTATAAAACACTTTTTGACTCACCAGACAAGATGCCCTTTGCAATGCCAAAGGCCATGTTGCCTGCACCAATGAAACCAATTTTTAGCTGTGAATCCATCTCAGGGTCCATCTTGATCTGTAAAAAAAAGACAGATGAGAGCAGGAACATCAACAAAATATGAGATTTACATTTACCTAAAAACTCAGGATGTAATTCACAGGACAATCTACAACACCATGTTGCCCACAGTAACAACTCACAGATACAGATTACACAGATACATATACACCTCAGGAGTCTGTTATATCAATCAACAATGCAAAAAACAATTAGTCCATCAGCTGATTACTCAAAAAATATCTTGTTTGGATTTGATGCGTGTGTTTAAATAGTAAAGCAGTAACATGCACGTTACATTGCACTGCTCAAGTGAAACAAGAGAGACATGTCTATGAAACTGTAAAAGGACCGAATTTCAAATTTAAGTCTATTACAACATATTGAAGTTGTTCAATTGCGTGTTAAAGCGATGTTCACGAAATAGTTTAGTCACAAAATTCGGGAAAATTTCGGGACTAATGAATTGATGACGTGGCAAGATATTCGTGGTTGTGACTGTCAACTTTTAGATCAGATTTCTCGTTTTTGTAGCAATAAGACGTGAGTTTTGAGGGCTTAGAATCCAGCACAGTCACTGTGGCACGAAATTGCCCTTCTGTCTTTTTTTCATAACTTGATGATGATCAGAAAGCAGAGCACTGGTAAAAAAAAAAACAGAAGTGATGAACACCACTATATTAATAACAGTTAACTCATAGTGACATGCTTATTTTAATGAGTACAATACAATCACCTTTGAAATGGACCCATCTGTATCATTTGGTCAGAAATGATGTGCCTGCTTATTTGCATATGAGGCAGGGAAGTGAGCTGCGATCACAAGTGGTCACTGCAGACGAATATGGAGATGCATTCTGATGTGAGGTGTGAACTGACATGCTCTCCATTAGTGATTGGATCACTAGAGATGTGTTGTTACCAGGTCTGAGCCAGACAGAGAGACGGCATTACAGATTTGATTATCAGGCAGCTGGCAGAGAATTTAGCAGAAATTTGGATACATTGATAAATTACTAGTAAAAACTACAATCCCTTTTGTTGCGTCCAACCTGACATTGTTGATATGATGCTTTTCTCCATTTTACATCTGCTCCTAAAAACATCCTTGAATTTTTGGCAATTGGTTGGTAAATTACAACATGTAGATATTACGACATGCTCTCAAATGTGGTCGTGGACATTTTTTAATTAAAGCAGACTAAAAAAAGGCCATGAATCCATAGTGAAAACACCCATAGGCTCAGGCTATGGCAATAAAACATTTAGATCTTTGTATCAGATTACTGTTTAGCTATAGGTTGCAGGAGGCAGACATGCCTTTGGAGAACCATTTACATCTGTATTAGGTCAGCCAAAGTCAAACTAGTGCATTTTAATTTAACAGCCCTGCAATAGCTTTGACACGACAACTTTTATAATTTTCAGTCCTTATGAGCTGTCCCTGATTCAACATCGATCTGGAGGCTGAATCTTGTGATGAAGTTGTACTACATGCATTCCATTAAAAGGTATAAAATCAACCAGTATATCAACAGAAAATTAACCAGCATTTACTTTGATGTATTTCTAATTTCAGCTTCTCATGTTTTTTTTTTAAATAATGGAAATAAGCTATTGTTATTTTGTACACTAAGAGATTCATTTATAATCCAAACAAATGTCTGGGGTATGTTCTCTCCACAGCACCACAACCTGCAGCCTCTGAGGTGCACAAAAACCACCCAACCCTGCAACTCTACTCTGCACAGTAATAATAAACCTTATTGCAGGACTGTTGCGAAAGATGCATTAGCTTTATGTAAGCACTAAACTGGTAGTTGCGGGTATGTAAAAAAACAGGCACACAGTTGGGAAAGGATGCATGCATCTACACAACACACGAAACCAAATCACAGTTATGGTCTAGTGACACACTACATCGCATCCACGGCATCACCCCTACAATTAAATCCAGGTTCTGAGTGGTATTGTCCGGACAGGGCTGCGGCCAGTGCAGCATTGATGCGTCTCCGTCCGAGTCTTCTGTCACCTCATCGTTCCTGTCACAGTTGACCCCTGCTCCGACCAGAGGATGTCTGGACTCCATGATGGCGATCATGGTCTTTTCATAGCGCCACCAGCCCTGTATCTTGGTCGGGGTCGGGGAGTTGGGCGCTCTCTTGCACTTGTAGTAGGCGCTCTTGAGAAGTTTCCAGCGGAATTTTAACTGGTCCACGGATCTGTGGTAACCGGCCGCTGTCATTCTCCTGTGCGCCACCTTGAACAGTTTGTTATTCCTCACTTTCCTCCCGTCTAAACACTTCTTCATGTCCAGCTCCTTGAGGATTTCAAGAAACAACTCCGTCTCTTTCACGTCCCAATTCTGCTTCTTCATGCAAGAGTCGTCCATTGCTGTGGACAACACTGCCTAGTTATCTGAACGACTAGCAACAGTTAGCTCACCGGCAGACTCCTCGCTCACACGGCTAGGTGGCTAATTAGCATCTCTGATGTGGCACGCTTACTACGGCGCTATTGATAGCTAGCATCTTAATTGTGCTAAGCCTAACCTCAGTGAAAAAAGAGTCGACTGAATAATTAAATGCTCTTACAAAAAGAATACGATAGCTTCAAACCTGTCGCCGCTGCTGGTATTAGGATTGGCGAGAAATAATCCGGGATTAGATTAGAAATACAATGCACGTGTATCTTTTTGACTGGACAACCATAAAGTAACACGGAGTGACACAAACACGATGCCCTGTGTGACAGCGGCTGACGCGGGTTGGAGAATGTTTATTCACCTGATTCGCAGACGTCCGACGCTTTGTCAATCTCACACTGCTGTTTACATTTTAACTGTCCAGCTCGTCGCGTCCACACTCAGGCAGAACAGCTCGTGACACACTCACTGCGTTTGTGTGGTGTTGAAATAATCGGAAAAACGAGCTCCCGACTAGGAAAACTGGGTTCACACAGGCAAATAACAGGACAGTTATCCCAGATCTCTGTCTCACATCCCTCTTTGACCTCACAACGTTTTTAACTGAGGCAGTGACGTCATCAGGAGAGGACCTTTTTTGTCAAATCTGAAAAACTTGGCCAGCCGCAATCAGAAGGTCGGTCAACCCTCTAGTTGACATTTTGCAAAACTTCTAGATGTCAAGGACATGTATTATGGAAAAGACAACAACAGTGCACAGAACATCCGTCTGCACTATTTGGCTTTTGAAACCGGAATTGTTTATAACACATGGGAAATAAATACAGTGGAAACCACAGAGAAAATGATGCTGTCAGTATGTATGTGGGGACAGTTTAGAAAATAAAACCACAACAAGACTAAAATAACAGTAAAATATGCAGGTAGAGACACATTTATACCCTTAGACACACAATTCAAAGACATTTTTGATGTTGTCTGTTTAGAAAGCAAGATCAGTAGTTTGGGCATTTTGGTGTGATTATGAGATAAGACACTGTGACTCTCCCTGACGTTTCTGTGTTTTTTCCCCATGTTAAAAGTTTTTTGTTTTTTGTTGTTATTGTCATTTTTGTCCTCACCCCTGCTGAGGGTGCAGGTCAGAGGATGTCACACCCTGTACAGATTGTTACACAATGATTTGTGAATATGGACTATACAAATAAAATTTGATTGAACAGAACTGACACACTCATTCACTTAGTGAGGAACCACTCGAGGCCAAAAAATATTTGTCGCAGCCTGCTCTAGGAGCACTTGAATGCAACATTCCTGAACCATACGTTGGTTTGTTTTTTTTTACCTTTCTACCGCTGCACCCCACAGGCGGCGCTTTCGGCGTCTGCATCCGTGCAGGCCGTAACTATCCCTCTGCGCCGGGAAATAAATCAAACGCACCTATGAGAGGGCGTGAGTCCATTGGCTGCCTCTTCGTCTTTTAAACATTTAGCTGTCATTCCAATCAGCTGTGTGAGAGAGACCGGGATCAGCGTTACCGCCGTGCACGCCACCATCCTGCACACCTCACCTACAGGTACATGTGTTATGAAGGATGATGTTTGTGCTTTTAATTCACTGATTTCATCAGTGCCTGGTCATTCCCAATGAGTTCGCTAATGTGTTCAAATGTAAAGTTAGATGATATTATGTTTTCTAACGTCTTCTCATTTGAAGAGGCAAAACTAATGAGCTCCATTTTGCATTTCTCATTCATGCACTAAACTGAAAACCAAAATGTCTAACATCTCTATTCCCAATTTTAAAAAAATCTCAGTAGTAAATTAAGAATTCAACGAGTCTATGTATTTATTTATTTTTTATTCTTTATTTAACCAGGTAGGTTAATTGAGAACCAATTCTCATTATCATTCACGACAGACAATTTATTAACAAGTCATATAAAATGATATAAATCGCA
The DNA here is from genome assembly GCA_016785345.1 of Trinectes maculatus. Lineage (NCBI taxonomy): Eukaryota > Metazoa > Chordata > Actinopteri > Pleuronectiformes > Achiridae > Trinectes > Trinectes maculatus. The sequence goes on from JAFBJQ010001419.1 coordinate 21,023, forward strand.
CACAGTGCCATACAGTACAATGTAGTTGTTTAACAAGTGTTAAAAACATAAACTGTGTAGCTGTTGAAAACAAGTGCACTGTTCTTGAGTTATTGCTTGGATAGAGTGTATTTGAATGAGTCAGGGCGCATGGGCAGCACTGTAGAGCAGACATGCCTAGGCAAGCCTCAGTGTGGGCTCCATGTCAACACATAAATGAATGAATGAATGAAAGAATGAATGAATGTCTAGAATGTGCCATGCTTAAAGCATTATATACGCCTGATGCTGTATATGCATGTATAAACGTCATTCAAACATATTGGCTTCACTGATGTTAGGTTAGTAAACAGATTGATGAAAGGGATGTTTTCAGTGATAAAAGACCCTGCAGCACTGAACCTGTGTCCTCATTGGATCCAAGTCTCCTTTCATGATGTCTGGACCAGCAGTCTGTCAGGGACACACCATCCATTGCTGGACACACCGTGTCCCACTTGTCCCTCTTGAGGACACTGTGTGGGCTCATTGTCTGCAGCAGATTGAATTAGCAGAGGTCACTATGGGGCCGATACACTGCACACATAATATGTGGAATGAGAATAGACATTAGAGTGGTAATGGTGGTTGAATAGCTGTCATAGTCATTTTTTTACAGAAAAAAAAGACAGACCCAGCAGATAAGATATTGCACTTCAGTACACTTGATACTGACTTGATGGACATCACCACTCCTATTTTGTAAAATATTTAAAAAATTGCACTAGGACAAATGACATTATATGTATGGATGCAAAAACATAAACAAATGAAAACATCTTAATCAAAAAACCTAAAGGTCAGAAAATGTGTTACAGGTACTAGAGTATAATGTTTATGTAAATAGGAAGACAACATAGAGCTGGTATTATTAAGCAAAAACTTTATAATGGGAAAAATACAAATGTTGACATATTTAGAAGCATGTTAGAAGAAAAAGGGGAAATTTGCCTTTTTGCCTCCTTATTGCCCCCATCGAAATGGAGCTACAGACGTGAGTGAGTTATTAGAGAATATTCAGCAATCCAGTTTTCCAGGAGGGTGGTAGAACTCAACTTCCATTCATCTTGTTATTACTTTTTGTTCCAGACATGAGCCAACTCCTGATCCACCACCACTGCTATCTGCTGCTGGTCATCATGCTGGCCTGTGAGTGTCCCACCGTCAGTGGGCTGTTTGAGTGGCTGAGGCAGACAGAGGATCCTCCAGCTCCATCATCACCGCCACCACCACCAGCTCCCGCGCTTCTTGCAAACAATGCACAGTTTGAAATGGCAACTGTGGATGAGAAGTTTTTGGCTGAGGGGAAGCAGATGGAGCTCAGTCCTTTGGACAGCTGTCATTGCAGGGTAAAACTGACCTCTCTCTTCTGAGCAACAACAAAGGATTTTCGTCATTATTAAAGCATCCTTTATATTGTAATGCTCTTTTATACTGTAGGTGGTTGCTAGACTGAGGACAAGCTGTGAGAGCCTCTCTGAGGAGCACCTTGCAAAGCTTGGCGTGATCCTGTTTAACTGCCAGGCAGAGTCCGAGGGGCGTCGGACCTACCCGTGCACTGATGAAATGGTAAATATGTACTGACGTAAGAGTCTCACTGCAGACAAATTCTGATATAAGTAACACTATTTAACATAGCTTCTTCCAGCTGACCTGTGTGTGTGTGTGTGTGTGTGTGTGTGTGTGTGTGTGTGTGTGTTTAACATGATTTGTTGTTTCAGTCTATAAAGGAGTGTACATCAGACATGGACTCAGACACGTGGAATGCTTACCACATTGTGAGCAACCGCGCTCGCTCCGTCTGTTACGCCACGCGCCAGCAGCTCTTCCGGCGTCGAGCAGAGCACACAGTCAACGCTCTCATCTCCACAGCCACCAGCCAGCTAGATGCAATGAAGGACCTGAAGGTAGAGCTGCGATTCCTTTGGCTCTTCCAGCTCAATACGTTCATTTTGGCCTGATCCGTTTCAGATCTGACCCACTTTAATGGGCTTCCATCACTGTGCTTTGAAAATAGGAAGGGCAGCTGGAGTTGAAGGAGCTGACTGCAGCTTCCTTGGACAAGGTGCTGGAGGGCCACAGTGCTCTGCAGGCCCAGCAGGGTAAACTGAGCGAGGGCCAGGAGCTAATGGAGAGTTCACTGAAGGACAACCTGGAGCGGCTGGGTCAGGAGAAGGCCCTCATTGCTTCTGGACAGGAGCTGGTAGCCCAACTCATCCAGGGCATCACAAAGAGAATGGGTCAGTGCCTACAATGTGTGTCGCCAGGAAAATTTGTGAAGCTTGAAAAGCATATAATTTTATCCAAGATGCGTTTCATTCAGATCAAAGTATTGTTTTTATGAATGTTTGTCTGAAAAATAACATAACCCTGTTTACATGCTCTATAGTGAATGATAAAAATAGAAGCCCTGAAAATGTGCTGAAGATCAAGTCCATCAAAGTGGTTACAAAAGTTATTCTGTTCACAAACACTTTTCTTATTATTACTTTGAGAGCTGTGTTCTACCCTTTCACCAAGCGTTAAATACCAATGGGCTATAAAATAACAACATCTTGCATATTCATCCTTTTAGAAAACGTGAGTGAGCACCTGCAGATTCAAGGCTCTGAGGTGCAGGACAGCCACAAGGCCATTGTGAAAGACCTCACAGATGTCAGACACCAAGCTCAGGACATCTACCAAAAAATTGGTAATGAAAACCAGCCCTCGCAATCCAAAGGCATCACATGAGATCCAAATTTATAAAGAGCGCTGATTTCATTTTTTTCAATCCCCTATTGCTGTGACTGGTCAGACCACAGTATGACAGAGTTTCTGCAGTACCAAGACCAGACCTCACAATACTACACTGACCTGATGGACAAACTGGAGCGCATGAACAGCACGCTCGGAGTCATGCTGCACTACATTGATAACATGCAGAGCCGGATAGAGGAACGGCTTCACGTGATCCAGGGCTACCTTGGATGGGCAGGTGAGACCTCAAATTTAATGCACACATGTATAGTTTATATAGCTTTAATTAATACATATGGCAAAAAGAGAGACATTCACAAAGCATGATCATCTCAGGTTTTTGTAAAAGTAATTAATTAAAACTAATTAAAAGTGATTTGTAAAAAACTTTAACTTGAAATTTGTATTAATTATTATGTATTGTACTGTTTGTGAAAACAAATTAAAACAAGGAGAACAAAAAATAATGATCATTAAGTCATGTCATAGCATTGCCTAGTCTTCGTTTACAGAACTAAACATTACCTTCTGTGACACTTATTAACCTTCTTATCTCACTTTGCATCTCACAACTCAAAATGATATAAAATCTTGTTTACTGTTACAAACCTATTTTAATCAGTTTCACTTCCATTTTAATCAGAATTCAAATGTTGTGCATGCAAGCTACCTGCTGGTACCACTGTTGATTCACCTGTCTGACTCTCTATTGAAATTTAAAAAAAAAAAAAAAAACAGCTCTGTTCATTCATATACAGTGTAACATCCAACTCTCTCTTACGCCACTAGGTAGGGCCATTGGATCGTAGTAAAATAAACTGAAGTCGTTTAATATACTGTCAACCTGTCCAATATTGACATTTCAAAATTTCAGACAAACTGCTCGTGTTAATGCATTTTACAGCATTTACATTAAGCTGGATTCAAGTCTTCCTCATGGTTTAATGTTCGTTTCCCGTCTGCTCGTTACAGGTTTGAGCCTCACAGCCATGTGGACATGCATTGCACACACAGGCTACTTGGTGCTGAGTGCGGTCCTGCTGACGTTCCTGCGTTGTCCAGGTTTCCCTCGGGCAATGCTGCTGCTCACGGTGCCTCTGAATGCAGTGGCAGAGGTCAACCAGCAGCCTGCGCTGGATCTCACCAGCCTCAGCCTGCTGCTGCTCACGCTCTCTCTGGGTACACGCCTAAATCTGCAACTCAAATAAGGCAAATATGATCTGTCTGTAACATCCTCTTTTTATTTGGTCACATTTGTGTCTTTATTGTGTGCAGGTCACTGGTTGCTGAATCTGTTGTGGGTGAGTTTCCATATCAGAGGGAAGCCTGTCGTCCTGCTGCCACTGGCACCATGTGACATGCTGGAGCCAGTTTCCTCCTGCCACTCATACCCACCATCCTCAACACCACAGAAGTACGTAATGACTGCTGCTGAACATTTCATGAACATTTTCATGAACTTATAAAATATGAAACATATCAAAAGTTGGTCTTCTGAAGACCCGATTCAACCTATCGGCAGATGCCTCAATGGGCAGGTAAGGAAATAGCAGACAAACTATTGTGGTCAAACGGGTTCAAGTAGTTCATACAGTTGATACAGTTGGTATGTGTATTTGATTGTCCTTCCTGGCACCACCCTGGGCCCTGGAGCTCAGGGTGGTGCCACTCCTTTGTTTTTTGTTTAGGCTTATATTGACAATGAACCGTCACACATACAGTCAAGTCCATAAATATTGGGACATCGACACAATTCTAATCTTTTTGGCTCTATACACCGTCTCAGTGGATTTGAAATGAAACGAACAAGATGTGCTTCAACTGCAGACTTTCAGCTTTAATTTGAGGGTGTTTACATCCAAATCAGGTGAACGGTGTAGGAATTACAACAGTTTGTATGTGTGCCTCCCACTTTTTAAGGGACCAAAAGTAATGGGACAAATTAACAATCATAAATCAAACTTTTTTGATTTATGATTGTTAATTTGTCTTTTTTAAAATTTTGACACACATACACCTACCTCCTGGAGAGTGTTCTTGATCTGGCCAACAGTTGTGAGGGGGTTTTTCTTCACCAGGGAAAGAATTCTTCGGTCATCCATCACCGTTGTTCTCTGTCGTCTTCCGGGTGCATTCTTTCTTTCTTTCTTTCTTTGGCCACACCTAATGTTTGTGCTATCTCTCTGATGGGTTGTTTTGATTTTTCAGCCTAATGATGGCTTGCTTCACTGACAGTGACAGCTCTTTGGATCTCATATTGAGAGTTGACAGCAACAGATTCCAAATGCAAATAGCACACTTGAAATGGACCTTTTATCTGCTCTGTGTAAATGGGATAATGAGGGAATAACACACCTGGCCTTGGAACAGCTGAGCAGCCAATTATCCCATTACTTCTGGTCCCTTAAAAAGTGGGTGGCACATATACAAACTTGTAATTTCTACACCGTTCACCTGATTTGGATGTAAATACCCACAAATTAAAGCTGAAAGTCTGCAGATGAAGCACATCTTGTTTGTTTCATTTCAAATCCATTGTGGTGGTGTATAGAGCCAAAAAAAATTAGGATTGTGTCATTGTCCCGGTATTTATGGACCTGACTGTATGCACTATACAATCATCCTCAGGTATGAAAGTGACACCCTGATTGAGCAAGAGGACCTGCTGAACCAGAACAGCTTCATATCAGGTGATGTGTGTGTGTGTGTATCAAAAATATTCTCTGCATCTATACATTATTCCTGTGGTGCTTTGCATTTATTGGTAACATGTAGAGATGATTTCAGTGAATGTTTGTGTCTTTGCATGTAGGTGACCTTGGCATTTCAGCAGTTTCTCTACCCCACAGGAATCCAGTGCAAGGATCCAGGTTTATACCAGCAACTGGCACACCCCCCTGTCATTCCTCTCCGAGAACCAAACCGCCGTCACTGCATTCTGCGGTAACCGGTTTAAATACAGTATTGTCACGTTTTCTGTCCTTGCATTACATGTGTCAAATGTAAAAACATAACTTGTGGCTATATGTTTGCTCAGGGTTTGATTGACAATATAACTCCACGGTACTTGGGAGGAGTTTTTGATGCAGTGACAGACTCCCATGATTTACTGGATGACTCGAGAAGTCAGAGTCCTACCCCATCACTAGTTAGCAACAGGTCAGTGTTTACAGTCTTTAGCTGTGACCATACCCAGGTATCCTAAACAGGCAAACCTCTGAATTTCCTTCTCTCTTCCTGCGGCAGCTCTGTGTCTGGCCGACAGTTGTGCAATGGAATTACAAAAACAGGGAAGGCCTGTAAGAAGAGAGCCGTGCTGGGACAGGAGTACTGTAGAGTCCACGAAGGGGGACACAACTCATATGTTCACTCCTGAAAATGCTCAGTTTCTATTCTAACTTTTTTATTTTTATTTTTTAATTGTAATGTTTTAAATGTTTGTTTCTTGTTAATAAATTATCTTAACATGATGCTCAGTCAGAATATGTTTTTGAGTCTATTCTGAAATGGGAGTACTAATAATAATCTGAGTTCATAAAGTTGATCTTCCTGTGAAATATTAAATACTACAAAGGTCTCCAGGACAAACATAAAATATAAAACAAATTTAGTACCAATAGACCAAATAATAATAAAAAAAGAATCAGGCCATAAGATTCTATTCTGGTTATTAAAATAAATCAAAGCCAAGTCCTTTATTGTGAAACAACAATACATGAAAATTATCTCATCATACAGTCTTAACCTTGACATGTCTGTAAGACCTGTCCTACCAGCAACAGGATTATGTGCCTGAGACATTAAACAATCAGCATTTAAATAATTGATGAACCATAGAAATTCTTCTAAAATACCACATATGGGTAATAAAATAAAACACTTTCAATTAAAACAGATGATTGATCACACCATGAGAGAAACAGGTCTATGACAATATTAAAAAATGAAATTTAGAAAGTAAGTCCTTCAACCATAATAAATGTGTGTGTAAAAGGTGCAGCATGAGTGCAAACATTATGGTAGAGTGAAAAATGTGACCATGAAGCTGTACATTTTCATAGATCCCAACATTTGCATGCTAACGTGCTAAATTCTTCAGAACTTGCCCCTATTAGCACCAAGTTGATTAATGAGGCCCCAGCTAAAAGCGCACCACTTTGTTCATCTTCCAGCCACATCTTCTATTAATCCCATGTTCCATCGGAGAAGGTTGTCATACAGCACGATAAGAGTTGTCACTTTCGGGCAGTTTCATAATTGGCAACAAACCAATCAGTAGTTTCCTGCAAGGCTGTAAAATGAAAACAGGTGGAATCACATATTTCATGTATTTATATCAAAATTTCTGATCATGTCCAAACAGCCATGTGCATCCAAACATACAGTAATTTGAGAAAGCAGTCTCACCTTGTGTGAGAGGTGTGAATTTGAAGTCTGGCAGGTATCTGCGCAGCTTTGCATTGCTGGCTGTCTTCTTGAATTGGCCATCTGCTTTTGTAGTATCATACTACAGACCCATGGTCAAAGAAATCATGAAATGAAATGAACATCAATAATCTTTTGTATAACTATAAGCCATCATTTTACACTGCAATACTGCAGTGTGTGAACATTGTTCTCCGCCTCGTTTGAGTGATTTTTTTGTTGTAATTTTTCATAGCTCAGATTAGAAGCTCATCGTTTCGTTCTAGTTCTTCCTGTTTTGTTTGTCCTCCTTTTTGGAGCGATCTTTGTATAGTGAAAGTGATTAGGTTCCATTTTTGGCCTCCTGTTAAAAGAGCGATTTACGTTAATAGATTTAGTATCTCCCTTTTGGAGTGCTTTTTGTTTTATTCTCTCTCTGGAGAGATTTCTCTCCAGTTTCATGTGTTCTTTCACAGGAGAGAATCACGTTAGGAGTTTTTTCAAAGCTTTGTTATTTTGATCCCTCTGCCAAGAGGCATTTCATGCTGCTTTTGTTAAATAAAGCCTGTTGTATTTAACACTATCTCTGCATCTGAGACCTTCTCTGAGTCTCGGCCTGACACATAGAGTTTTCCTAATCTAATGACGTTCTGATCAAAACTCAACACAAACTAAAACAATCACAAATCTGAAACATTAACAAATGTAAAAAAAAAAAAACAATCACCTCAAAACACTGTGATTCTATTTGTACAATTAAAAGGATACTTGAACTTCTCCTTTAAAGTCTATTGCCTGGGCAATTATATCTGCAGCTTCTTTGATGGACACTTCATCTTCTTCTCCAACTGCAACCACAAGACACAACAATCATTATACCACATAGCATTAAAGTAAGAACCTTCAACTTGTTATGTATGATAACTCACCTGAGAGGATGATTGGTTCGACCTCTGTGTACTCATGCAAGACCCACAGGAAGAGACGAGCCAAGTCCAAAGAGTAAATGAACTGTCGTCTGGGTTTGCCGGAGCCCCAGACCACGAAGGGCTTCCCCTCCTCTAATAAAACAACATGCAAATATAACTGTAGGATTTAAATGAATCCAAGAAGCATCTCCTACTCCTTCAATTCATTACAGAGTACAGAGAAAAACACTTGTTTTTGTGACATATTGTGAGAGAACGCGCTGTTGGATTGCAATGGTGTATTCCTTAACTGTGTATTAGTTTGGAACTTACTTTTCGCAATGTAAGCTTTGTGAATGAGGCCTGGTAGGACGTGACCATCCTCAATGCTGAAGTTGTCATGTGGACCAAAGACATTAGTGGGGATCACAGAAGTGTAGTAGCATCCATGCTCCTTGTAATACGCCCTACGCAAAAATACATGTAGTGTAAATTGGCAAACTTAAACAACGAGTGTGTCTAATCAATTACAAGTCAAGTTTGGTTTATTCCATTGAAAACTGTTAGTTACATACCTGTTTTGAATATCAATGATTCTCTTAGCATAGGAATAGCCAAAGTTTGACTCGTGAGGTGCACCATTGTGGATCTGATTCAAAACCAAGAAAGACAACATTACTTGGCATCAAAACATACAGGATAGCAAGTGTGACTCCTGAACCCAGAGACTTACCATGGTCTCATCAATAGGATAGGTGGTCTTATCCGGAAAGATGCAGGTGGACAGACATGACACCACCTTGACAGCACCGACTGCACATGCTGCCTCCAGTACATTATCGTTGATGTAGATATTATTCCTCTGGAGGAAACAGACATATCAAATGATGAAACAAACTGTCAGAACATAACACAAATATGCCACCCTCACTGTAACAATTCTGTAAATGCAGCGTAACCATTAACAGTAAGTGTATACCAGGAAGTCCAGGTTGTTCCTCATGTTGTTGTAAAGCCCTCCTACCAAAGCAGCCAGGTGTATGACGTGGGTTGGCTGATGTTTCTCAAACACCGCCCTTGTTTCCTCCTTGTCCCTGAAGATAGGTCATCCACAGCATGAGGAAAGTGCAGGAGCACTGAACTGTTTTTGAGTTTGTAAGTACCCATGTAAGTACATATGTGCTGTGTGTCAGTTATGTTTAGAAGAGATGTGGCTCTTACATCAGGTTGGCATCTTTGGAGGAGAGGAATATCCACTCTTCCCCCTCTTTCACTCCCCCCTCTTTGACCACATGCTGGATGGCCCTGCCCACCAAGCCAGATCCTCCTGTCACCAACACCTTCATTGAAAACTGCCCAGTCACAATAAAAAAACACAAATACACTTATTATGGAAAACAATAGTAGTTTATAGACAACTACAGCTCTGTAAAGTCAGCTCAAACTCAAAAAAACCTTAACTTTTGCACAATGTTTATCCTATTATCATAGACAGACTTATTTCGACGTAATACTACAATTTAAGCCAAAACTTACTGTGGCTATCTATGTAGTTTTACCTCTTTTTCATGCTTAAGGAGATAACAAGCCATCTCACGAGAATAGAGCCCTATTCCTCCATAATAACAACATGTCGTAATTTGACTTGCTATTCTCAATTGTTACTCAGTAGCCCTTTTATATCATAGTATTGTCTTATCATAAGTGTTTAAATATGATCAAGGCAACGTTTTCATCTTGACTTTGTCCATCACGGGCAGAAATGAGCTTCGGTATCAATGCGAGATTAAAAACTTCCTGCTGCTCGGGTTAAAGTCAACATAGTGTCCATCAATCTTTAATTGTCATTTATTGCAAATGGCGACTGAATGACACGGTATCGTCTAATTGCCACGTCGACACCGACTTAACAGATGTTTATACAAAGAGAAGGCAAACACAAGCTACAGTCAAGTGATCAATGGACACTGCAAGTGAAGAACTGGTTGTATCCTGGCTGATATGTGTAATTAGCATGCTATGGCTCACTGGCTCTTCCTTACATATTCACAACCGTTACATGACAAGCCAGTTACATAGGTGATGTTAATCCGGTGATACTTATTTCAGGGTTTCAACGAATGGTATAATATTGTAGCTAACCTGCGTTGTTAACTATACAACTCCGAGAAAAAAAAAGCATGCATGTAGAAGTAGCTGTTTCTCACCGTTAACCGTGACCTGAACAGACAAGAGAGAGGAGCGTGTGTCGAGTTACACTCCGCCGGATTCCACCTCACCTATACCGCACACAACACAGTAAAACTGACTGCTGAATGCAATTCACTCCGTATATAATGATTACTGTGCCTCGCCTTCTTCTCTGATATGTGCCGGTGGCGTATCAAGTAACAACGTGACTGCCACCTACTGGATAGGTGGCGGTAACTGGATACCATTTACTAATAAAACTCGGAATAATCCCATCGGGCAAATTCAAGAAGTAGTAACGCAATGTAATTGAACGTAATGTGATTTGTTTAGGCAGTAATGCATCTAAACGCTGTTTGCCAGTGACCATAAACAACAGAATAACCAGAAGAAGAAGACTGGTTCAGCAATGAACATGTTGAACCAGGGATGTCACAGAAAAGACAAAAACTTTAAAACTAACATTCTGCTAAACTTACCCACAGACTAAAGATAGACATAAATATTACACATCTGCCAATAGAGTACCCGAAATCCCACACACCAAACCTTGGAAATTACAAACGATGTTTTGGAAGAATGTGTTGTTCATGTTTTTACTTGATGTGACGTCTGATCATTCTGTCCATGTGTTGCCTCCTGTTTTGTGTTACCCATGTCGGTGTTTGATTGGGCTGCAACATACAGATATTTGATTGTGTGATATGTTATGCGTCCATTACTTCTTACTGTTGTTTACTCTGTGCCGTTGGCGGCTACAGAGTAACAGAGTGCCTATTCCTGTCGGGAATTTCCTGATGATCTGGTTGAAGCCACATGAAACTCTTCCGCATTCTCACCGGCGTCCGCTTGTCTATTGTCTAAAATTGCGGTGTAATCCGCAATCTTCTTTCATGGTTCTTTAAAAGGTCCAGAAATCAAACACCCACCTTCCTGGTTCAAATAATGTCAACCACCAATCACCATACACCCCGGAAATACCATCCAAATAACGTTCCGTACTTTACATTTTTATAATCAGCTACAACACCATTGTAAAGACAGTAAGTCTGTCTTTACGAAATATAAAATATTACAAGTCTTCCCTTTATATAAAGGGTTCAATCTGGCCATATTTTTGAGACATTTTCCAACCGATGCTTTTTTGACCCTTAGATAGTTATCATTTTATCCTGTCAGCATTTCAGTCTCAGTTTCAGTTGTTGTGCTGTGCATATTGTAAGTGAAATGGCATTGTCAAATATTAGATCATTCCCACTGGATAATTCACAGACCTGCACGTGCAGACATCTCATTGGTCCTACTATCTATTAAAGAAACAGTCCACGTCTCAGTCAGCATTTCTTTATTATTTTATGTCCACAGGGAGAAGGAGAGACTGGTCACTGGTCACTGCACATCACAGATCCAAAATAATCACACCTCCGCACTAATTTTAGTGCAAAAGCAGACAACTCGCTACTGAGGAGACGAGAACCTGCCAAGGAAGAGGATGGACTTGGTTTTATTGTGCCTGATGAAGAAGAGGAAGGGGTGGTCTGCTGTGAAGTGCTCCTCCCTAAACATACAGAATGCCACCATTCCAGCTGTGGCTGCCGCTGCCTCCGTGCCCTCCTCGTTCACCTCCACAAAGGCTTTGTGGGCCACTGTGGACAGGAAGAGTCCCCCCTCACCGTTCATGCCAGACAGGTCAGCCTTTGCTGCACAGAACACGTCTGTCATGCCCATTTTGGCCAGGTGATCATTGAGGGTGTAGTCTTCCTCCAGCTTGAACTTTGGCAGGTGGACATGGACGTCGACATTCTCCATGTTTTCCCTCTTGGTCCATTCATCCAGGTTCTCCTGCGTCAGTACCTTCTCCAGCTGGAACAGAACAAAACTCATTTCATCACATTTCTCAAACTCCTGCTCATGTTCGAATGGAGCCTGCTTGTTGAATCCAAGTGTGTTACATAATGCAAGAAAAGTTATTATTTTGCATGTTATTATTTATACAGATAATATATTTTTCCAAGATAGATAACTGGTCATAATCAATGAAACTGATTATGACCTGATTTGAGTTGTCATCCACAGCTGTGATTATATTTACACATAAGTTTCTTTTTTTCATTTTAGTCGCTAATCCAGAGTAAAATCTCCTTTTTGAGCCAAGATGTGTCGATCATTTTTGGATGTGGTTTCGATGTTGCGTACCTTTAGCAGAGGCTCAGAGCCCTGTGTGGCTTCTTCAGGCAACAGGATGAACATGCTGAGCTCCTCCTTCACATAGGGCAGCTCCAGGATCTGCAGACCGTGGTCAGGGATGTAGTTGAATGGCAGCTTCTTCATTTGGTACATCATCTGGACCGGTCGGGCCTCATTCTAACACAAAATGACATATAGACAGATGAGCCAAGTGGGACCAAGTCAAAAAAGATGAATCATTAACATGTCTATATTTCAGAAAACTACCTGGTTAACTTTAAAGGGCATCTCTTTGGTGTTTGCCTCATTAAAGCGGTTCTCCCAGTTCCCCTTGAAGTAGATAGCGTTAACCAAAGCTAGCCTCGTCATTACACTGACTGTTCCCGGCTTCAGGAGATCTTTGATCTTGTCTGAAATGAAACAGGCAGGCTGAGAGCTGAACGCTGAGGACAGTATAGAATGATTTATTGTTGGATAAACAACAATAACATGTTTTTCCCCCTATTTTTTGTTTTGTTTTACTGAGATTTAAATTCTCACTTTCTGTCTGCTGCTCGACCCAGCTGTTGATTTCCTCTCGGCATGCCTCTGGAGCTCCGATGAAATCCACAGCCTTCAGGTCTGCCCGGTAGTACTTCTGCGTGGCTTCGAGGAATTGCTGCCGAGAGCAGATAATGTCTTCATGTATTCAGTCTCGTGATGTTATAAATGCAGATTATCTGTGTCTGGTGTGGAAAGCGGAAAATGAACACTTACTGAGAGGAAGTTGGCTGTTGCTTCCCCATAAAGACGATTGGCTGTTTTTAGGATGTATGACGACGATGGCGTGTTGATGTCTGTGTTTAATGTGGCGAAGTCTGCATGGACGCCTTCACCAGGGCCGAATGACAGGGCCTATGTGGAAGTTTGCCATAACACACGCTTTGTTACTATACTATAGTTTGTTTGCTATACTTTCAATTCTGTATATTACATCTTTTACATTACAACTTTTTCACTATATTACATGTATTACACACTAGATGAAAATATGCACAATTCTCAACACAGATGTTATGAACAAAGATTTTCTTATTATGAGCAAACAGGATTCATGAACCGGCATCAGATCTCGGTGTGGAACTGCCAGATCAAACATCGTTCTGCTTTTTCACAAACAGAGCATTACTTGTTCCACAGGTTTCTACAAAGGTCAAGGTACACATGTGATAAAGCACAGACACACCTAGCACCTTGGCAAACAGCCTGACATCCAGAAACTGTAAGACGTCGGAATTTTATAATACACAGCATTATTATTATTATTATTGTCATTTGTTTTTTTAACAAAAGGTTTAGCAGATACACATGGATGACAGCTGACTGGGGGGTTCCATGCGACAGAGAGAGGCAGTGTGGTGTACCTGTGCCATCTGAGCAGCAGTGTCTCCTCTAGCTCCCAGGTAGACCATAGCCAGAGCCGAGCTGACGCTCAGTGGAGAGACAAAGATATTCCCTGTGGGGTTCTCCTGGCTCAGAGTCCGCAGGAACTCCAGAGCAAACTGTGTGTTTGAGCTGCTGATGGCGGCCATGGCTGATGATGGATGGTTTGCCTGCAATGAGTAAATACCATTAGGAACTCCACAGTCCAAAGTATGAGTCAGACATTCTTGTAATCTAAACACAAATGGCCCTTGACTGTATTTCACTTGTGACACACACATAAACACACCTCTAGTTCTCAACACAGACAGAAAGCAGCCTTTACGAAAAAAGTACTACTACATTTCATGCATCAAAACATATATTAAAAATATTATATTAAACATATATTAAATTAAGTATGACATACATTTAAATATTCTTTTCTTTTAAACTCTTAATTACCTACAAAGACATTATATGCATCAGTCTGCTGTCTAGAGGAGGGAAAAAATGTTAAATAAAAGTGACAAGTGACTATCTTAAAGTTTTTCATGTACATGCAGCCTGGTGATAAAATAACCACAGTAATATGAAGAGAACATTGTGATGCTGCGTCGTTCACCATGGCTTATGGCGTTTAAGACATTTAACGATGTCAGTGACGTCACATTATGGCGTCGAAATGAACATTTCACTAACAATTCACTTAATGCATTTTTACAACAGCAGCTGCGGCGCCGTACACCTGGCTGACGTTACATGTCACTGTCGCGCGTGAAGCTGCGTTTACATGGTGACGATCGACCGATCAACCCGGAAGTAAACATGCGCTGCTTGAAAAAAGACACTGGGCGATGTGAAATATAATCCTAGCGTGTTGCGCGCGTGTGTGCGTGTGTGTGTCCCTCACCTGATCTTCCTCACACAGTGACTGAGACTCTCTCCGCTGCTCACACACCTGTTCCGTGTGGTCCACACTCCCTGACACGTCACAGAGGACGAAGGTCAGTATGAGCCAGATCCGAAAAGCAGCCGAGCACAGTGACAGTGTCGCCGGGACAGTGTCCGTGTCTGATCCAGTGAGTTTCCCCCCGCTCATTTATATGAAACACACAGCGTGGTGTGGTGTGGTGTAGTGTGTGGGTGGGACCGCTATCAACACAACGTCCCATAATACTGAGCACGTACTACACACCCCACGCACGCGCACATACCTCTGCAGTGATGAAGGAAGTGTTGTTAATGCATTGACTGAAACATTATCATTGTATCTGTCCAGCCAAACGTGTAACAAACCTCTTCTTCATTCATTCTCTTCACATATCCAGAAATAACACGTCACCCAGGACATGACCTTGCTGACCTGTATGAAATTATGAAATAATAATTCAGCATTAAACCTACATGTTAAGCTGAGAGTTGCAGGAGTTATGCAGGAGTTATTGTTTTTTTTTTTATTATTATTTTATTTTTACTTATGCAGCTCAGATCTCATGGTATTAGAGTTCCAACACCACACTTTATAATAGATTTGGTTTGCTGTACTTCAGGTCTCCAACAAAAATGGGAAAGAAATTAAAAAAAAAAAAGTGCACTTGCGTGCAAAAGCTTAAGGGACAAACAAATATTTAAAAAGGGCGAATGGATTAAAACTAAGAAACATTTTGTATTTTTGTTTTTGTATCATTATTTTAAATATTTTCCATCTGGGGGTTTCTTCATTTAACCCAGTACAGTAGTCAGGGGCTGAATATGTTTTTAGTGTATGGTAGTTAATTCTTTTTTCCACCTATGACTCCAACTGAATTTTTAAACAGAGAACTAATGTCTGCACATACACTTTAGACGTGCTCTTTTGTAACACTTGAAAGGTGTGGCTGTTTGATTTATTGCACCGAGATTAGGTTCAGTCTTCACCTGTCTCAGAGGATTACAGTCTCCCAGAGCAACAAGTGAAACATGATAAACATTTCTGATTCATGGTGACCTTTGGACCGGGATCCCCTGTTACATAACCACCATCCCCTCTCCCAGTATAGAAACCATCCCTCCCTTTCCCTGGCTCCCTTGTATTTTATGTTCCCACATTTATGTGATAGTAAAGCAAGTGCCAGTTTTAATACAGCACTTGCGTCAGTACTTTATTTTAATCAGGTAAATATTTTTAAACCATTTTATTTAGCAAAACTTTCAGTCTACATTAGATTGTAGATTAATGCAATGTAAATATTTTTGTATACATAAATAAAGTCTAAAGTTAAAAACAGTCTCTGATTTTCAAGAATGATCAGCTCCACCATGATGTTATATGAAAAAAATTGAGCCACTTACAAGGCTGAATGGGCCATAACCTCACAGCACTGTGAGTTTCATGTCTCTTCCACTCAGAGGAGCCTCGTTACCTGCACAAGCAACATTATTTGTGCCACAACTAATATTATTCTGACATGCCATTATTACAATACAAAAATATCCGACATTTGCAAACTAGTAAAAAAGTATCCAACATTTACTAATTTTATGTACCGCATAATATACTGGTAAATTATGTTTAGGATTTACTATTTTATTTGATAAAATCTAAGGTGAGTCATAAAAAAATCTATATACAGGGGGTCCTCGTGTTACGGACGGAGATCCGTTCCTGAGAATGTGTCGTAACCGAATTTCGACGTTAGTCGGAACATACATTCATATGTATGCATTCGTATGTAGATAATAAGTTGTGCCACTAGATGTCGCTATAATACCACGCTAAAATAAGAGTTTATTATGGTGAATTGCCTTTTGTAGCATAGCTGTGCTGTGGAGGTGTTGGAGAGCCGCCAGGCACGCTGAGAGACAGAGAGAGTGCTCACCAACTAGTTCCCGTGTGAAGTCTGTACGTATTTACGGGGCAAACCGCTTAAGCCGAAACAAGGAAGTTCACGG
>JAFBJQ010001419.1:38706-51206 GCA_016785345.1 Trinectes maculatus
TGCCATCTGAGCAGCAGTGTCTCCTCTAGCTCCCAGGTAGACCATAGCCAGAGCCGAGCTGACGCTCAGTGGAGAGACAAAGATATTCCCTGTGGGGTTCTCCTGGCTCAGAGTCCGCAGGAACTCCAGAGCAAACTGTGTGTTTGAGCTGCTGATGGCGGCCATGGCTGATGATGGATGGTTTGCCTGCAATGAGTAAATACCATTAGGAACTCCACAGTCCAAAGTATGAGTCAGACATTCTTGTAATCTAAACACAAATGGCCCTTGACTGTATTTCACTTGTGACACACACATAAACACACCTCTAGTTCTCAACACAGACAGAAAGCAGCCTTTACGAAAAAAGTACTACTACATTTCTTGCATCAAAACATATATTAAAAATATTATATTAAACACATATTAAATTAAGTATGACATACATTTAAATATTCTTTTCTTTTAAACTCTTAATTTCCTACAAAGACATTATATGCATCAGTCTGTCTAGAGGAGGGAAAAAAATGTTAAATAAAAGTGACAAGTGACTATCTTAAAGTTTTTCATGTACATGCAGCCTGGTGATAAAATAACCACAGTAATACGAGGAGAACATTGTGATGCTGCGTCGTTCACCATGGTTTATGGCGTTGAAGACATTTAACGATGTCAGTGACGTCACATTATGGCGTCGAAATGAACATTTCACTAACAATTCACTTAATGCATTTTTACAACAGCAGCTGCGGCGCCGTACACCTGGCTGACGTTACATGTCACTGTCGCGCGTGAAGCTGCGTTTACATGGTGACGATCGACCGATCAACCCGGAAGTAAACATGCGCTGCTTGAAAAAAGACACTGGGCGATGTGAAATATAATCCTAGCGTGTTGCGCGCGTGTGTGCGTGTGTGTGTCCCTCACCTGATCTTCCTCACACAGTGACTGAGACTCTCTCCGCTGCTCACACACCTGTTCCGTGTGGTCCACACTCCCTGACACGTCACAGAGGACGAAGGTCAGTATGAGCCAGATCCGAAAAGCAGCCGAGCACAGTGACAGTGTCGCCGGGACAGTGTCCGTGTCTGATCCAGTGAGTTTCCCCCCGCTCATTTATATGAAACACACAGCGTGGTGTGGTGTAGTGTGTGGGTGGGACTGCTATCAACACAACGTCCCATAATACTGAGCACGTACTACACACCCCACGCACGCGCACATACCTCTGCAGTGATGAAGGAAGTGTTGTTAATGCATTGGCTGAAGCATTATCATTGTATCTGTCCAGCCAAACGTGTAACAAACCGCTTCTTCATTCAATCTCTTCACATATCCAGAAATAACACGTCACCCAGGACATGACCTTGCTGACCTGTATGAAATTATTAAATAATAATTCAGCATTAAACCTACATGTTAAGCTGAGAGTTGCAGGAGTTATGCAGGAGTTATTGTTTTTTTTTATTATTATTTTATTTTTACTTATGCAGCTCAGATCTCATGGTATTAGAGTTCCAACGCCACACTTTATAATAGTTTGGTTTGCTGTACTTCAGGTCTCCAACAAAAATGGGAAAGAATTAAAAAAAAAAAACGTGCACTTGCGTGCAAAAGCTTAAGGGACAAACAAATATTTAAAAAGGGCGAATGGATTAAAACTAAGAAACATTTTGTATTTTTGTTTTTGTATCATTTTAAATATTTTCCAGCTGGGGGTTTCTTCATTTAACCCAGTACAGTAGTCAGGGGCTGAATATGTTTTTAGTGTATGGTAGTTTCCACCTATGACTCCAACTGAATTTTTAAACAGAGAACTAATGTCTGCACATACACTTTAGACATGCTCTTTTGTAACACTTGAAAGGTGTGGCTGTTTGATTTATTGCACCGAGATTAGGTTCAGTCTTCACCTGTCTCAGAGGATTACAGTCTCCCAGAGCAACAAGTGAAACATGATAAACATTTCTGATTCATGGTGACCTTTGGACCGGGATCCCCTGTTACATAACCACCATCCCCTCTCCCAGTATAGAAACCATCCCTCCCTTTCCCTGGCTCCCTTGTATTTTATGTTCCCACATTTATGTGATAGTAAAGCAAGTGCCAGTTTTAATACAGCACTTGCGTCAGTACTTTATTTTAATCAGGTAAATATTTTTAAACCATTTATTTAGCAAAACTTTCAGTCTACATTAGATTGTAGATTAATGCAATGTAAATATTTTTGTATACATAAATAAAATCTAAAGTTAAAAACAGTCTCTGATTTTCAGGAATGATCAGCTCCACCATGATGTTATATGAAAAAAATTGAGCCACTTACAAGGCTGAATGGGCCATAACCTCACAGCACTGTGAGTTTCATGTCTCTTCCACTCAGAGGAGCCTCGTTACCTGCACAAGCAACATTATTTGTGCCACAACTAATATTATTCTGACATGCCATTATTACAATACAAAAATATCCGACATTTGCAAACTAGTAAAAAAGTATCCAACATTTACTAATTTTATGTACCGCATAATTTACTGGTAAATTATGTTTAGGATTTACTATTTTATTTGATAAAATCTAAGGTGAGTCATAAAAAAATCTATATACAGGGGGTCCTCGTGTTACGACGGAGATCCGTTCCTGAGAATGTGTCGTAACCGAATTTCAACGTTAGTTGGAACATACATTCATATGTATGTATTCGTATGTAGATAATACGTTTTGCCACTAGATGTCGCTATAATACCATGCTAAAATAAGAGTTTACTGTGTCACCAACTAGTTCCCGTGTGAAGTCTGTACATATTTACGGGGCAAACCGCTTAAGCCGAAACAAGGAAGTTCACGGGAGATGTGTCATTACCACGAAAACGTTGTATCTTGCGACCGTCGTAACACGAGGACCCCCTGTATTTTAAATCCACTTGAACATGATTTTTTAATAGCGGGGCTTTTGGTCAAGAACACAGGACAAGCCGGTGTCAGCACCAGATGAACTTGCGACCCAGAGCTTGGCCCCCCCTGCCTCCACCGACTGAATCATCTTTCATGTAATTAAATTTATTTTTTATAGGACATCTTTTGTCTAAAATTTCAGGAATCACCAGGATCACCCGGTGAACAACTGTGTTCTCCCGACTGTGATACATTATTCAGAGCCAAATGTCTGATGGGAAAACAACCTGTTGGTTTCAAGTGGTGTAGCTCTGACTCTCTCCAGATTAATGATGATTTGATTCACTTATACTGATGAAGCATCCACTCAAAACATGCAAGCGAGTGGATTTCCCGACTGAACTTCTGCTAGAGCCTCATAATGTGCACAAACCAGCGTTTGACAACTAAAAAAAAACTGTGAGTGCATCATCACACTACCACAGACAGTATCTGACATTTCAGATATTTCCTCAGTGGCTTGTCCATCAGGTTACTACATTATGTCCTAATGTGTGTCTCTTTGTTCTGTGTGTATGGTAGCTGAGGGAAAATGTATAAATGACAAATGCTGCATGTTGATTGGTCTATATATTACTCTCACGAATGACTCAGTTTGACATGTTGAATTCTATGTAAATGTACACACAGACTTTAGTTTGTACTTGAAAAGAGACGTGATAAATTAATCATCATTATTTATCATCATCCCATCCCCTCATTGGTCAGCCTGCCTAGTTTGGGGTTTTCCAATAGGCTGGTGCGCTTCAAAAATACATTTGGCATAGCTTGTATTATGTCATCAGGTGAGGGGATAAGTGAATAATATGTAAAACGATGATTTTCTAATAAATAATAAATTAACAAAAAAAATAATGATAGGATAAAGTCTATGTACATATTTGTTGTCAGGCCCTGTTCTCTGTGTTTAGAGGACCCATCAGTATGAGCTGTGGTTTAGCAGGTAAATGAACGGCTGGTGGTTTGATGCCATGTCAAAGAGTCGTGGTGCCATTCAGCGTGGGAATGGGGCATGTGAGTTTTAGAGAAGTGATAGGCTATTTATAGAAGTGCATGCATGCGTGTGTGTGTGTGTGTGTTAATAGGTGGATGTGACTTGTAGTGTGAAGTACTTCGGGTGGTTGTTAAGACTAGTTTATAAATATATCATATGTTGAATGTTGCACGTGCTTTTCTTTCGGATTGTGAACGTTGCCTTGAACTGACCTAGAATCTGGTGGTGGCACATTTCTCTGTTGGCAAGAGTGAGTGGGAGAGTGTGTGCACGAAGAGTTGTTCACATTGATGCGTTGCTTTTGTCTCTCAGTAGAGACGTGGACCCGAATGCCCCAAACCCTCAGTTCGATAAACTCTCTGGGGACGAGGATTAAATGTCCTGCCACAGCAGGCCTGACCCAGGACGCCGCAGCAGGCTGACAGGCTGAACAAGGTGGTGAATGGAAAAAAATTAAAAAAAGAAAAAGCGGTTTTACACCTTTGAAGCTTTTGAGCCTTTGACAAACAAAAGGTCTGACGTCAGCATTGCAGAATTGTGCTGTGTCTGTAAATGTTCAGTCATCCGGGGCAAACACAAAGCTGCAGACAGTGCTTTTTATTTCCCTGTTCAGAGGAATGTTCTCTAACTACCTGGCCATAAAATGAACACCCCACCAAGGTGTAACCTCACTGGCTTTTAAAGACAATGGGAGGTTGTGTTCTGATTGTTTATGTAGGTATTTATTATATTATGTTTGCTGCATGGTGCAGCAAACCTTCCATAACTGGCACTCCCTCAGTATCTTACTAGATCAGAGCTCCAGTGTTTCCTCTCCTTTCACGTCTGGTTACGGTAATTTTCCACATATCACTGAAAGATTAGTATCTGCAGGTACAAAATCCGTGCTGTTGTTGATTAAACCCTGCACATACAGAATAGTTCACAATATAACATTACCCTCTCACAATGCTGATCTGACTTGAATAAGTGTGTCAAGAGTTAATCATCCCCTTTGATGGTGTTATATGATGCTGACCTGCACACATGAAGCCAACAGATGGTGAACGCGGTGTACCAGCTCTGGTTTCTACTGCTATTGAGCTACGCTCGCTTGTGTTCACATTCTCCTCAGTGCAGTAATATTTGATATTGCGGCTTCTGATTATGTACTGCACTTTAGATGGGAAGATCTGCCATAAGCAACTGGTGCCAACATATTCATGTTGGATAATGCACATCGAAGATGATACAGCAATGCACCTAGTCCGAGGAAACAGCAGCGTTCATGCATTTGTGCAGTATGTGATTAAATCACTTGTTAAGTGTTGGATCCCCTCATTTGTATACGGAATATTAATATAATTATTAATAGCATATAATAATATATACAATAGTATAATAATGGGACATTTGCTTGCTTTCTTAAAATCATTTAGTGGAAAATAAGCCCAAGCTTCTTTTTTGTTGTTGCAGTATTTGCATGTTTGTCAACACAACAGTTGTGCTAACACAAATTGTGTTAACATGCACAATGTGTTGCTAATTGTTAATAGAAAATAAATTATTCTTAGTTTTTAGTTTTATTGTCAGGTATTTCAGGCCTTTAAGAAAGATTGAGGAAAAAGTCAGCGTCAGTAAAAAGCGAGGACCTTTCCTGCCACTGCCACAACACTGCCACCGTTGTGTGCAGTGTGCAGTGTGCAGTGCGCCACATGCATCCAACATGGAGGAGGAACAACTGTCATGTCTAGGAAACGGCTCAGACAAAGACTTAGTGGTTTACCAGTCTATTTATTTGTGACAACATCAATGCCCGACTATAACCAAGCAGCAGAAGCTTCCAGACATGAGATCATGTGCTAGATCATCATTGACTCTCCTCCGTGAATGCACTTCAAGTCGCGGCGAACACAGTGGCCCTCAGTTCTGTCAGCTGAGGGGAAGACGCCTCTGTGGCCGACCACTGTGGTCGGCTGGCACGCTGGTCTCATTGTGTGCCCACACAGCTGTGACCTTCTTGGGGATCATCAAGGAATCTGCCCCAGCGGACGAGATTCCAGGTGAGATTAGGTGTGGCGGCTGCGGCCCCTGGAAATCTGTGTCACCCCTCATAATCGGGATATTATATATTTATATATACAGTATATATATAATCGGTAAAACCTCTGCTGCAATCGCACCTGGCGCTTGAGGCTGAAAATGCCCGGTAGTAAACACATCTCATAGTATTGACCTGACTGTACATAGCACGTCACTCGCCCAGTGAGTCTGTTTCACAACTTCCTGGCGGGGAAACTGTGCCACATGTCTCTGCTGGGTCGCGTACAACTGCAACTGCTTTGTCAGTTGTGATGCTGATAGAGTTCTGATCATTAGGTCTTTTTCTCTCGCATGATTTCTTAAGACTAGGTTGTTTTATTTCATCTTTTCTAAAAAATGATCATAAACAACTTTTAACTATTTGTCCCAAAACATTTGGAAAATCAGCATGGCTATCATGATAAGTTTTCTGACATATTTTAACAAGTGTTTGTATGTATTCTGGAAAAAGTCACTTTTTTTTTTGTCACTGTAGGAAATGTACATGGCACTGTGTTAAAACCTGACATGCTGGTTTCAGCCCGTGAGGAGAAGGTGCTGGAGGTCAGGTCGGCCAGCAGCTGCCTGTTTAACTGGCTTGCCTGTTCTTGTATTTTGGTCCAATCAGGATCAGTATGTCCACAGACTCCCACCTGGTTCCACTCCTTATTGACTGGGAACTGATGGGTCAGATTTGAATAATATTTTATCTCACAGTGAGTTATGTTCCTCTTGTGGCAACTTGTGGTGATACGAACTTATTGTACAAACACTGTGCATTTTCTATACAGTTATTATATAAATTTGAAATATAGTGCTCACAAACACACACCCACCTCCTCCCCACTGTCCACCCCCACACCCACTCTCCCCCTGTGCCCATTGTCCTAAGATAATCGAATTGAGTGTGAGCTAAATATAGCAGACGTGGAATACAAGCATGTGGCCCAGGGCGACGCTGCTGCTCTGCAGTGAAGATCTGTTAAACCCCACAGCAACAGGCACCAGTGTAGCCAATTAGCACACTGCAGAGAGAGACGCAAGGGAGAGGGACAGGAGGGCGACAGAAAACTGAGGCAGGATACTGTGCCATGACCTGAGACTGAGCTCACTAATGGGCAGGTCAGAGGAGTCGCACATGATGGCCGTAAGTACAAGAAGACGATAATGAGACAATCCATTCAAAGGCGTCTACACAAAAGACACCTGTGTGCTGAGAAGACTCACCACGGATTATTGTGTAGTTAAATTAGTCATGTGAATAATGAACCAAAGTCTGACACACAGGTTCACTTCTTTGTATATGTTGTTCCACAAGTCCTGCAAATCAGTCAAACTCAATATGTTGTTTGTTCATTCCTTGAAAAAAAATCAATATCCTTATACAAATTTAACAGTGCCTTTCACTTCAGCTATGTTTGTTTTGTAGTTTTGGAGGTTTGCAGAGAGGTTCATTTTTCATCTATTGATTTTTGTTTTGTTGAAGTTTCTAAACTGGTTTTCCAGAAAGCAGTGAACTAATGTCTTTAAAGTTAAATCTGTGGTGTAAATGATCACTGCTATTATAGTATAGTACATGATTGTCACTGAGCTTCACGTTGTTTTTTGAAGTCTCTGATGTACATAAATGTGTTTTGTTAGCATCACCACACTGTAATGCCAACACTGTAAGGCTGAATGTTTTTCCTCAATAGAAAGCACAGCATGTCAGTGACTGTACATTCTGTATGATGTGCCAGTGCACAGTGTTTCACATATGATGCCCCCTCTTTAGTGGACAGAACCACCAAGAAAATCCATGTAATGGTACGAATGTGTTGTGTTTAATTTGGTTTAACACGTTGTTGGGAGGGAGCGAAATATGGAAAATATCACTTTTCTAAATATGCTTTAGGTTTCTGAACCTAAAATAAACCAATGTTACTTTCGAGTAACAATATTAAAAAGAAAAAACACCCCAAATCAACAAACTGGCCAAGTAGCACTGTTCATTTGTCACAACATTATAAAAACATAGCATTTTAAAGATGCAAATAATTTCATTTTACAATTGTCTGTCCTAATTTGTGACTGTTACTATATTGTTCTTGAGCATTGATTCACAGTCATTTGATTGATTTACTTGTCTGTTCTCTATAGAAAGGACCATGATATCATGCTTCTACATTGGACACCTTACTGTTATAAACAAAGTAAACAACAAACAAGGCAGGTATTTTAAAGTCTGTATCTTTGTTCCTTCTCATCTCAGCGTCTGGTTGCCCTCCTGGCTGGACCCCCCCCCCCCCCCCCCCCCCCCCTTCTGTCTGTCATCCCCCTCTTCCAGAGACACATGGCACTCTGGCGTTCCACTCGTTCCATTATAACAAGCAACATTCCCTGGAACACTTCCTCTACTCTGTCCCTGCTTGTGGCCCCTGGGTGCCAGAGCAGCCCCCCCCTGCCCCCCACCCCTCACCCCCCCCGCTCCCCCCTCCACAACACTCCGGCCACACACCCGCCCCCTCCTCTGTACATCTGCGGCTCCCAAAAGCGGAGAGCCACAAGCAGCCAGAGCCTCTCATTGAGCTGTCTTTCCTTACCTGACTCACAGCCTGGTGGATTTGAGAGCATCCACAGCACTGGGACCTAAAAGACACAAACGGGGGAACGAAGAGAGGACACCTGGAGAGAGGAGACCCATGAGAGACATGGGAGGAAAGGAGAAGAAGATCTTGGTGATTGCAAATGTCCCCAGCTACCAGGGGTGAGTTATCTGGGCTTCATGCGTTCACCATGCGGACACTTTATTACAGAGAAAATCTGTCTGTGTCCCTGCTTAGACCACTGGACGTGCATGAAATGAATATTTGTGTTCTTTCTTCAGAAATGCAAAGCAGTCTTGAACCTGCGTAATGAGCATGTTCTGAATTCTCACACCTCCTTTTCCCCTGGTGTCAGTTACAGTTCAGCGCAGGGTGCCATCCGGCACGTTTGTGATTTAGTGCACATATGCTCCTTGACAGGGTTTGAATTGAAATCGTATTACAGCCTTATTTTAATAGTCTTCTTTTCAACCTGTTGAACACGTAAAGACGACCACGCACACACAACAACCTAAAACGTCATTTAATCATAATGCTCATTAATCATAATGCTCATTAATCTTAATGTCATGGCTGTGTCTGAGATGAACAAATTAGCAAGAAAAAAACTGTAATTAATTTTCCTTGGTTATATTTGCAGTGAGAAGTTAATTTTAATTAAAGGGCTACTGATTCCAGTGCTGTTTCATGTAAATTTTGGTGCAAAACAGAGTGAAACTCTATCTGCTGTGGACTAAAATAAGGGCCCTGCTTTGTTCTTGGCCAAATGGAAAAGTACATTGGATGGAAGTTCTTCGGTTACACTGTTCTGCCGAGGTTGCTAAGTTGTTGTCAGTGTGAAGGATTGGAGGGTCTGTGGGTAGTGAATGTGTGTATCGGTGCACAGAGCACAGTGCATGTGTGTTTAAATGTGAGTAACAGTTTGTATGCAGTTTGTGTGTGATGGTTGTGCATGAGCGCGTGCGTTTTCGGAGAAGCCTATAGGAAGGGACCGTTCTCATGTGCATTCTGTCTGCAGGTTTATTTCTGGGTGTATATTTTATATATCGCTTGCAGTGGAATTTCAGGGGTTTGGTGACAGTCTGGCCCAGTTCAAAGAGAACATCACCAGTCCAACTATTTGCACTGGACACCTTGGAGAGCGGCAGCGATGATACTCTGATCAGGGGCTGGCTGTGGTTGTGATGAAAGCTGCAATGAGCCGGCAGGCTAAGAGGGAGGCAATGTCGGGTTGAGATGGAGAAAAATAAACCTGTGGATGACGTGGTATTATCATGTTTTGCATTTAGTTTCATTTGATGCCTGTTAATTGGTAAAACGTGCCTGTGCCACTTGACTATCCTCTCTAATGGAGGGCTATCGGTCGGGAATTGTGTTAATTTCTTTCTTTTTTTTATGAAGGAGTTTCCAGTTGCACATTTTTAAAAATAACTCATATTTATTTGACTGATGGGAGTCGAAATATCCATCTGGTCTGATGAGAACTTTCTGCACTGTTCTATTCTCTTCTCCATAAACACACACACGCATGCAGACAGACACCTCCCCTACATTCCCCTACAGGTTTATAGGCTTTGATGGCTCTTTCCATGAGACTGCTAAAGCAGTGGCCCCTGAGAGAGAGAGAGAGAGAGATATAGCAGCATGGGGTGAAGACTGTCCATTCAAGGCCAACCCCCCTGCTCAGACCATCTGGGACAAGACCCCCTGTCCTGATACTTAAAAAAGGCCCCTAATCAGCCCTGTTGCTCTTTAAGTGCCATGCTTACTTATAGCAAGCAAAGCCCGGTGTAGCTCCAGCCTTGGATAACATTTTGACATAGCTCTGTACTGTATACATAGATGCATGGACATGTGCAGACGACACAGGCGAACAGGCCTGCAGCAGACTGAGTGTCTCCCTCAGCACTTGATGTTATCTTGGCTAAGAGCAACTACAGGCTCTGTTTACCAGACAGCAAATAAACAGAGACACGGCTCTCAGTTTTCAGTACAAAAGTTTGCAACTTTAAACGTGAACTCAAGTTGACTCATTTTCTAAATCCGACCGGGATACGACGCACAAGCTTAGGGGACGGGTCGCGGTGTTTTCTCTTTACCTCCAGTGTCCGAGCTGAGCCAGGATCTCGACTCTCTGCACTGGACACAAGCTTTCACTCATTCTTCAGTGTTTTTATCTTTGATGACTCATCTATAGAGAGTTGGTTAATTAATTGCTTCTGCTGATGATTACAGCCTCAGGGCTCCATGACATTACACACACATCAATCTTAATATCATGTTATTCTTTTCATACCTTTACTTGTCTTAATTTAACAGATCACATTGTAACACCTATTAGTACTCCAGCAGTCTTGTGCGATCATTAATCACCAGTACATGTTGGATTGTCACCTGTTGCTACTGTCTGTCATTGTGTCGTTGTCTGCACCGGCCTTGTACAATTAGCCGGCCGCCATAAATCCACAGCTACGTACGAAGTGTGACACAACACTTGGCCGCCAACCTGAACAAAGACAAATCTGTGGTGCAACTGGCGTCTAAGCAGGGATTTCAACAATTCCAAGAGTTCCTGTGTTTTCCTCTTGCTTTTGCCTCCACACACACAGTGGTGAACTCACACAGTCCCATATGATTCATTGCTACTTTAAGCGACGCGAGACAGACGCACTTCCTCCTATCAGTTACATGGGAGGATTAAGATGAAGAAAACAGACTGCAGTTTTATAGCGTGGGATTACAGAGGGCAACCGAGCAAAGTAAACATACACAAACGACAGCATTGCTCGGACAGCGACACACTTATGTAACATCTGTTTAATGCAACAATCTTAATGAGTCAAAGTGTTGAAAACAATCTGTCCATTCAGTTCCTGTCTGCCTGGCAGCAAGCAGGGTGACAGCTCCCGCAGCCTAATGGATTATCACCGAAAGAGGTGGAATAATTTCGGGTGATATGATGATTCTTGACCCTTGTGCCGACGCGTCACCACAGAGCACCCAAAATAAAGCTCTTTCAAGTGAGTGACCCAGGGTCAGATGGTCTCTCAGGAGCACCGGGGAGTCTTTAATGGCTCAAAGCCATCAGCCCCCGCCGACACCATCAAACCAGGCATGAGAGTTCTTGAAGGGCCATTCTCAACACATTGAAGGGAACAGACTGGGGTCAGGCAACTGTTGTGTCGAACAGTTATAAATATTGTAATAAATGCTGCAAATGTCAGATAAGAAAAGGCAGGAGAAGAAATGCTTCTCACTGATGTATCCACTGATGGATAAAGAGGATTTTCTCACAGTCTCCTATGTTTACTGTAGAATCTTCATTTATAAAAAAAAGGGAAGCCTAGTCATGCGATGCGTGTTGTTTGTGATGTGTAATGTGAGCTACAGGGTACACGGTTCCTCTCACTAACGAGGTCGTCCAAAGATGTTCAAAAATATGTGCGTCTGATGAAAGCTGCAGACGTGCTGCTGGTGTTGTACACTGATTAGTGATTAGTGAAAATCCCACACAGGCTCCAAGAATGTCATATTGATATCTAACCTGTACCATGCACTTTTTCCTTTCACTAATCACTAATGCATAGTGTTAATGAATCGGCAGACTTAACCAGCTCATTAAAGTAGAAAACCAAGTATGGCACTTGTAGCTCTGCCAAGTGTGAATAAATCATCCAATGTAAAAAGGCCAACATAAGGAGCAGTGACAGGTGCGTCCCTGGCCAAGCTCTTGGTTTTAGCAGTGGGGTTGAAATCCTACCCTGAGAACACCCCCTGATGCTGAGGCACAGCCCTGGCATCTACATACAGTCTGCATCAGACCACTCACGCTCCCTGCTGCAACTACAGCCATTCTCTGACCTCAGTAATTGTCAAGCAACGGCAGGGCGTTTACACTCAGGAGGTATAAATATCCTCAGTGATCTTC
>JAFBJQ010001419.1:56206-136206 GCA_016785345.1 Trinectes maculatus
TACAACAGGTTGCTGATCATCAATATTGATAATGTATGTTGTGATGACAATACGGGTGGATAATATAAGAACATCCTGCAATAAGAAATGTATTTGATCTTAGTATTTTTCAGTTTTTCTTAGTTAGAATTTCCAATTCATGAAGTTTGTCAAAAAAAAAAAGATTTTCTCTAAATTAATGGGGTTTTATTTCTGTCGACACAAGAGACAAAAACAAAACAATGTCAATGTTACCGTGTATCAGCACTTATGCATTATTAAGTTAATTCAAAGCGCATGAATTAAACTTCAGTTTTAGGTTCAAGCATAATGTTTCATAAGTATAGACGTTTTCTCATAGAATGGACATACTGTAATTAACTAATGATTTCGTATGAGGCATGTACAAAGGAAACTTTAGCTTGTGCTAATACATGTGAGCATGACTAATCCGAGACAGGCTTCTCCTGCATCACATTCTCACAGTCACATAGCTCAGATGAAATTAGCACACAAACAAATAAAGGAGGGAGCAGTAGCGGAACAACCCCCCCCCCACACCTCCCAAGCATTATGATGTATCATGCGCTGCAGTTTTGACAAAAGGCATTTTTAAAAATTAAATACAGATGACAACAGTATAATTGAACAATGCAACATTACTACTTATACTTATTACACTTAATTAAAACAGTCTTTATTTCACTGAATTCTGGGTAGAGGGATTAGGGGGTGTAAGGGTTAGGGTGAATGGGGGGGTTGGGGTGAGGGGTTAGGAAGTTAGGTGGTAGGGGAGTTATGTGATCTAAGGGTTAGGGAGTTATAAGCAGTGGTGGAGCAACTGCACTCAGGTCCCAGGGACAGCCCCCCTCCGACCCCCCCGCCCTCACACTCATGCCATACGCACAGAATACACTCACCCGTTGTAGGACTGTTAATTCATAATTAATGTAATTAATCTACATTACTTAATATTTATTTTCATAACGTTGAGAGTTTGGCTAATTTAACAACAAATCATTACCAGTTACTACACTTAAAGACTGTTTTAATGATTTCACTGATTTCTTTTGCCATAAATGATCCTCCCACCATGATGGACTCGTCCCAGCCTCGTCAGCGAGCATGAACTGATCAAGCCTCTTGGATGAGACGTGAAACGTCTTCAAAAAGGCAAAAACCAAAAATCCAGTTGCGTTCGATTCAATCTCCTTGAGATAACTATGACCTGCATGAATGAGAATATTCACAGGCCCACCATGATAAAGTTCCATCTCATTGGCAGCAAGCTTCAGCGGTCATCATATATGCTTGTGCTTGTGGGTGGGCCAAAAACATTATGTGACGTAAACTTCATGGACAGGCAGAAACCTATTTCTGTTTAATATTCATATTAATAATTAATATTTACATATTTTTAAAGTATTTTTTGTATTCTCAAAGGTCATTTTGTCATGGCCTTTCTCACCAGCTCCTTGTCATTTGCCTGGTGCCTCCTGACATTTGTCCACCTGCGTTTCTGTCTGTGTTTGGCACCTCCTTGTCTGTGCTTTGCAGCACTGTGACATTTCCCCAGGAAATAAAAATAAATACTGAGAAACTTCCCCAGATCTGCAGTTACCCTGGTTTTTAGGTCCATTGAACTAAATCACATCACATTAAAAAAAAAAAGTTGGGTCATTAATTCAAGATACCTTTTTTTATGAATGAAACACAGAGCAGAGAGAGACGACCCAGTATTAGCGTGGTGCTAATAGTATGCATTTATATGCATTATATATGCAATATGCATATTTATGATGAAACAGCCTTCAAAGCTATACTATAAAAAAGTTAAAGATTTAAAGTTAGTATATTATTTATATCATGCTTATGGTAATGTTAATATAATACATTTATGGTATGGCAGCCAGATGTAGAATAAAATCAAAGTAGCTAGAATAAATTTTTATTTGCAATAAATATATCAAACGGCAGCATGAAAACAATGTGACAGAAGGTTAAAAGTGATGAAATGTGTCCTGCGACCACAGCTCTGGCATCTGTCGACAGACACCTCAGCATGTTTTCACTCACTCAGTAAACTGTTACAAAAAGAAAAAAGAAAAACAGCCAGATGTTTTCATCAGGAGCTGGTGTAAATTGCTTTCTCATTTCAGAAACACTGTGGCCATTTACATAAGCATCTGTTTCCAAAACCAGTTCAAATGGAAAGGTCATATACATGTCAACTTTTCCTGCTGCCTCAACATTCACATCACAGCTAAACTGTTGCTTCCCTGATAAGTGTCAGCATGAGCAGGCATCCATCTGCTGAGCTGAACCTGCACTGTACCTGCCTCAAATCCAATGGTGGAATATTCCACTGTCGTTTCATTTGAAATCAGGATTTATTACACGGCAAATACAATACACTGGTTACAGCAGCATAGTTTGTTTGACTGACATATGGAAGGAAAGCAAAGCTACAATAAGATGTTTCTGATCTAAACAAAAGGCGTTGAATGTGATCTGCATTTGACAGTCATGCACTCCCTCTCCTCTCTGTTTCCCCCGCTCGTCGCTCTGTGGTATGAAGACTCCAGGGGAATGTGCTGTTTTTGCCTTGACTCCTCTGGCCTCTCAGCTGGTGTTCACTTTCAGACATTTGCATAACTCATTACCAGCACACTACTCATGGATAGTGGTGGGCACACAGATGCTTTAGCTTTTTTAGTTTGGTGCAAGTAAAAAATGAGAGGAAGCTGAGTTGAAGTGCCAGTCAAAGTGATATATGACAGCGGGCCGTGTTTATGATCTGTCATCATGTGCAGTGGCTCTTCCATATCAAACACTTGACTTGTTGGATGTGTGATTACATGTGTGTGATGGTGGGTGAGGGGTTAGTAGGTCAGGGTTTAAGGTAACCACAGAATAAATTGTGACCTGCCACCATTATGCTGGCATAAGCTGTTATCCTGTTACTCCCAGTATTCCCAGGCGGTCAGTAGCAGGAATCCACGGGTCTATGGTCCTCCACTGCCATCTGCTGGCCGCAAATTAGATGTGCATTAAAAATTAGCAATTATAGCCAAAGTAAAATAAATTTCTAAAAATGACAGCAGGGAAAGGAGGAATGTTATTTATATGAATATGTTTTTGTAATTTAATTTTATTCTTTTAATCAACTAAGTCAACTCTTTTTTTATTCTCTTATCATGAATATTTGCATTTATGGTGCTAAAAATATATTGTGGTTTCCACTATTTCAACAACTAGCTTTAACTACATAATGTCACGATGATATTCTACTGCTTGTCTTGTGTAAGTAACATGTTCCTGATTTAATTATTTCCATCCAGTTATACGGTTCGACCACATGATTGTGCAGACAATGACAAACTGTGTGAAAAATTAGCTCGCCCGCTCAAATGCTCCACTAAGCTCTGCTTGGTTTCATGTGAATGTATTTGTGTGTTTGGGGAAGGGGGGTAGGATTGACAGTCAGTTCATGGGGTCAGAGGTCACCATCCATCCTGAATCGTCTTTCAGAGCCTAGTCCCGTCACACCCAGTCGCCTGTTACATAACACTGGCCGAGCGCTGCAACCACGCAGTAACAAAGGCAAGCTGGTTTACCACGTCATTACACGTCAACTATAAACCTGAATATGTCAAATATATAGGATATGATTACAATGAACTTGATAATGGTCAGTAAATTTTGGTTCCTGTGATTTGTTTGGCGGCTCCACACTGAGGCTCTTACCCTGTATACCATTTCACTACATCTGAATTAAACTATTTTTGGTCTCAGTCAGTCTGTGTGGGTGAGTCATGATGATGGGGATGGTAAGGTGACTCCTTTGTGGGTAGGGATGCCAGTTGAGAGGGAAACCCTGGATGATCCGGGGCTCCAGAGCTGGACTGGGGCCCTGGAACATGCCAGAGATCAGACGTCCCACTGAGCCTATGTCAGGGGGGGCTACATTTCTCATCCATTACTGTTCCCCCATTATAATGTATCTCATCTGAGGGGCAGACATCAGTACTCTTGCGTGTATAGAATTGAATTTTCCCTATGTCATCTTGACATTTTGCAGTTTTACAACGAAGTGAGAATAAAAAAGTACCAAACACACAATTTGAATAGATCATAATAATAATAGATAATAGATATAATGCATAAAATAATAAACATGCAGTTTGGCAGCACTTGCTTACAGTATTGTTAAATGTAAAAGGAGCCAGTGTGTGCCGAGGCACATGTTTGTCGCATGTTACGCCGTCTATTATTGTAGCTGTGGGCTAAAGCTTGTTTCATCCACGTTGTTCAATACTGTACATAGCGAGAGTGATACGGCTGCATCCTTCACATTCCTTAACGCTTGTTTCATCACCTCATCAGTTCTCATCTTACCACAACCCCTTTTCTGACTGGGGATTTTAGCAGGGTACAGATAAACCTCCCTCTGTCCTCGATACTAGACCCAGACCAGTCAACCACCATCCTGACAGTTTCCTCTCTTTTTTTAATGTTCTTTTAAAGTGTTTGATGGAGTAAGTGGATTGATTTCGTTAGTTGTGCAGAAAACGTCATTTTCAATTCATCGACTTGAATTGAAAAGAAGATGTTTCTGTACTTTAATGTGATCAGACCCTTTACATTCCCGGATAGCAATGGTGCAAATGAGTTGCGGTATGACGATCATAAACCCGGCCGGTGGGATAACTAATCTGTGCCGTGCTGTGTCTGGACCTGCAGTGTTCTCTCTCATTCTCACCTTAACTGGCAATAAGCCACCAGGGACACAAGTGCCAACCCCAGCAGCTGATGAGATGTCCGTGCTGGGAACAAACAGAGTATAGGTCAAGTTTTTCCACTGCTGACAGATGGCTCAGTATACAGTACTGTGCAGGCGCCGGTGCTTCGTCACCCTGGCTACTCCAGATACTGCTGTGGAAAAATCTGAGGTCAGTGCAGACACATCTCAATAAGAGTCAGAACACAAACTTGTTTGTCGCTGTCAATGTGTTCGTTTGTGTCAGGGCTTCCCCTTCGCAACATATGTGCAGGATGTTTCCGCTCCAACTATCCTCTCCTCTTGTATCAACAGTTCTTCGATGTATCACCTGCTTCCTGTATTCTTCAGTAGTCTGCTGGAGCCTCACGTTGCATGGAGAGTGAGGCTATATTAGGAAAATTGCAGGCTATTTCTGAACGGTGGACAAATGAAAACAAGGCGTTCCTAAATCCCTACTGCACTCCAAGTCCACGATGAAATGCAAAAAAGTCAATCATAAGAATAGAACATTTCAATATAAATGTTCGTTGTGGTACATTCACACTAATAATAATACTAATAAAATATGCTATTTCTTATATTATTATTACATAGTCGACCCAGGAAATATGTGTTTAGCAGTGTCCTGCTGACACCGTCTCCGTCTGGGTCCAAACAAGTTACGAATAAGAACCAAGTAGTATTTTCCATGCTTCAGATCCAAGATCCAAATGGTTTTTCAGTCCTCCACGTATTGCACCTGTCATCTCACTTCCTGTTGTGGAACATAGTAAAAAACAAACAAACAAAAAAAAAACACAGACATTCATGTAGAATGTAGAAAAAAAGACCATCCATGTTTTGCTGTCTACTGTCTATGCTTTATGTGTTTTTTAATCATCTGATCTGGGGGCCGTCTGTTCTATGTTCTTGTTTATTGGCCGCACATTTTTATTCGTCTTATTTACTTTTTCGCGGAATCACATTTCAGTCCCAGATGCCTGGGATTCTGACACCTGACTGAAGAGCTTTTGGAGTGTCTCAAATGTCACATAGCGATCCTCTCCAGCATCTCCCCCCAACCCCCATCAGTCCTCAACTGCACACCCGAGCCATCAGCTCTTATCACTGGCCCCTCAGTCCCTGACGTCCAAAGTGGGCTGCACTTTGATTTGCAGAATAGCCATTTGCTAGTCTTAAATCTCACCCCTGCATTGGTGAAGGGATCCTTGTTCTCTCTGCACGCCCTTCTGTCTTTTCTTCTGCCTGCAGCTTTGTCTTCTGACATGTCTTTTGCCGAAGCTTCCATCAAACCCACATTCAATTGAATGGACTAGTGAAGGGAACATTTCTCCACCATTTGTCTACTGTAAATCAGCCATGAGCTCCAGTCTGGTCAACTCTTTAGCCAAGGTTTATGACCCGAAACCTCTTCATGGTCAGAAACCTGGTGGAAGGAAGTCGTCTCTTAATGGATCAGACAAGCACCAAGCTTCTTCTTCCTCCTCTTCACCATCTACTTCCCACTCTCATGATGCTGCCCTGCGCTGTGTGGAGAGCCGAGTGGACTCCCTGAGCTCTCAGATGGAGCGCTTGCTCAACATGCAGCAAAGTGTCCTGACCCGGCTGGACGGTCTCTCCCAGGACGTCAGGGGTATGGGTCGGGATCTGGCCTCTATGTGCACGGAGGGCAACAGCGGAAGACGTGAGTCAGGGGCGGAGGCAGCGTGCAGGGAGCTGCGCGGGGCGGTGGAGAGGGCCAGTGAGCGGATGGAGAGTCAGGGCCGCAGGCTGGAGGGGGTTGAGAAGCTGGTGGAGGGCACCCAGCAGGTGCTCAGTATCATCGGGGAGGTGGTGAAAAGCTCCAGGCTGGTGGAGCTGCTGTTCAAACAGCCTGGAAACAGGGCCAACAAGAAGGTGAGAGCTTTTACAAAGATGCAAAGAAGATTTCTCTCCGAGACGTGGCCCCAAACAACATTAAAATCAGCTGAGCTGTATTATTTTTTCATCTCCAGCATTTAAGGGTGCAGGGGATCTGTCTGGAATATTGTACGTGGCTTCCTGCTGATAGAAAACCTGACCTGTGTGCTGCAGCATTATTTATAGTCAACTCTGAAACCAAAACTCAATAAATACACCCCCCCAGTGCATTAGAATTTCCTTTTTGTGTGCAAGGCTGCTTCGTATCATGCTATTATTAGTACATCTGTACTTAACAGGTTTTTCTCGGTAATGTTAAGTAGTTTTCCCTCTTGCATAATTGTTCGTTGTCAGTGAGGTGTGAATGATTCAAGTCACACTTATCCAAACAGTCTGTATCAGCAGTGGGTGGTGATACGTATAATGACCACACACAGCCTGATTAACACTGTGTATGTTGTGTTGCGTATGGAACAGGATGCATAGAAACACTGGTATCCTGCATTACTGATGTTATCATATTATTTTAACCTCTCTGCAGTGTTGACTATATGTGGGAATGTGTGCTGTCGCCATCACTATTCAGCCTCCCGACTGCCCCAGTCATTGTTCCACACTGTAATTATGAAATGGAATGCTGTGGATCTGTTGTGGAGCGTTTTGTCTGTATTTAGGTGGAACACGTAAAACGTCTAACCCTTGCTCCTTTTTTCCTTCCTTGTTCACCAAGGCAAAGGATGACAAGGATAAAGCCAAACTGAGCCTGAAGGGATTAAAGGCCCAGAAGAAGAGGAAGCCTCTGGAAACATCAGGTAGGCACGCCAGTCACATACCTTTATTATTATTATTATTATCATTATTATTTTTATTATTATTACTATATTACATTACACTATTATTACAATACTGTATAGTTGACTGGCAAGCCACAGGAGTGATCAAGTGGTCAAAAGGTTAATGTTTTGATGTGTCCTTGTGACACTTATGACTTCTCCAGATGCTACATCATCAGTATATGAATGTGTGTGTGTGTGTGTGTGTGTATATTGTAACACAAGGCGAGTCGCTGACAGGTGAGAAAAATCGTTTTGCTATTTATAAGCCATAACCTTAAGATGCAGTTGATGTTGATCATCAATCAGCGTAAAATCACTTGTTGCACCAAGGGGCATCAGTGAATAATTAGGATTCATCATCAGAGGGTCGTGAATATCGGTGCCAGATTTAAATGCAATCCAAACAGTAGCTGCTGACATATTTAGCCACGGACCTGTGGTTGTCCCAGTGACAAGCAACCAAGAAGCTATGCAGAAGCATTTGTTGGAAAACACTAATATCGATGAACCGTTTTCTCCCTTTTTTTTCTCCCACTTCAGATTCGTCTGCCCCGAATGAGCCTGTGCTGCAGGAAGAGGTGGAGAAGCTCAACCGGCAGAACACTGTGCATTCCCACATAAAGGCAGAGCCTGAGGGCCACGGGCAGGAAGCCAGAGGCAGTGGAGGAAGAAGACAGGATCAGTCAGCACAGCTGATCCTGGATGGAGCCCACACCTCTGCATCCCAGTCGGAGACGAGTGAGAAGACAGTGCAGGGGAG
The DNA here is from genome assembly GCA_016785345.1 of Trinectes maculatus. Taxonomy (NCBI): domain Eukaryota; kingdom Metazoa; phylum Chordata; class Actinopteri; order Pleuronectiformes; family Achiridae; genus Trinectes; species Trinectes maculatus. Next base: position 64,464 of record JAFBJQ010001419.1, read on the forward strand.
CGAGGGGGGAGAGGAGGCGGACACCTTTGAAGACTCGGAGCTTGAGGAAGAAGAGGGACAGGAAGAAGATGTCCCTGCAGCGCCAGTCGGAGAGGTGGAGGATGATGGCAAGAAAAGGCATAAAGCAGAGTCAGAGGAGTTGTCAGAGAGTGTCATTGCAGAAATATGCAACGCTGCTCTCCTACAACAGGAAAGGTCATTTCCCAAACAGTCTCTTTATTTATTTCATTCATATTCAAATGAATGTGAAAAGTTGGTTTGAATAAAAAAAAACAACATATGTTTTTTTTTCCCTTGTCGAATGTACGGGCAGCTCGGAGGAGGTCAGCGATGTGGCCTCCTGCAGCAAACGTCGCGTCACAGAGGAAGATCTGGTGAAGGACGACCTCAAGAAGAGCAAAGTGGATGGAGAGGTGGAGGTGGAGGAGGGCAAGCAGCAGGACTTCAAATCGGAGGAAGCAGGGACAGAGGTGGAGGAGGAGGTGAAGGAGAAGGAGTCGGCAGAGAATGAATTCATGATCGGTAAGATGTGACACGTCTACCACTCATTTGTGACTTCAGCTACTTTTACTTGTGTTCAAATCCTGGTGGGTTTTACACTTTTTTTGTATTTTTTTTTTTTCACTGAAATAAAATGATATGTAACAGTGAGTTTGTTTTCCCGTTTGTTTAAGGGCCATGTTTTCTTTGCTTTGATGCCAATATTTTTTTTTATAAAGTTTCTATTCAAGTCACAAAGATATTTCTGTTTTCCCATAAATCTTAGTTGTGTTCTGTTTGTAATGAATTTGTGATGGACCGCTTTGAGAAAACCTTGCCCCTCACTCCACTTCATGAGGACTCAATGTTCGAGGTAGTTGGTGACATTTGACTTTTTGTTCCATGCAGGCAGATCAAGTGTCACAACACCATGTCTGCTCCAGCGTCAATAACATGTCAGTGGGCACAGCTGGCAGAGCAGATAATGAGGCATCGGCATGTCGCTATTTTGATCCGCTTTGTTCCTGGGGGCCACAGCCCAGTCTCTGAATCAACCTTAATATTCCGAAACTGCGCCTTCGTCTTTCTCTCCATTTTTCAACCAGTTCCTGTTTTTGTTTCTTCTGCTGTGTCTTCAGACTCAAGCCCCCCACCGGTTGCCCCTTTTGACCACCGCATTGTGACGCCCAAACCCCATCAGATAGCCACCTACTACACCATCAACAGGGACGAAGTCCTTGGAGGGTGAGCCGTGGAATTCAAAGCACTCACAACTCATTTTCATGTCAGTCACTTCCACAGACACCGGTTGTCCCAAATGAAATTGATGTCACACCCTGTGAAGTTCTGTCCAATTGTTTTTTCTCCCCCCAAGACCCTTTTATTGCCCCCTAAAGGACAGATGATTAAGAGCCTCAGGGGACAGTTACAAAATAGCAGACCTCTCTGATGTAACAGACCACAGCTAAATCCTGCCCCTCAAACCAAGATCACCCCTCAGCACGCAAACACATTTCTCACATTACTGACATAATGGCACAGTATAGCCCTCAGCCAGAGTGTGACTGAATGAGCCAGTCTATCTATCTATCTATCTATCTATCTATCTATCTATCTATCTATCTATCTATCTATCTATCTATCTATCTATCTATCTATCTATCTATCTATCTTTCATATCCGTGTGTGTCTTTGACAAATAAATTTGCTTTTTGCTTTTCTTTGCTCAGGGGACGTTTTGGACAAGTCCACAAATGCACAGAGAACTCATCTGGTCTGATGTTGGCTGCAAAGATCATCAAAGCCAGGAGCCAGAAAGAGAAGGTGCAGTGATGGTCGACTGGTGGATCCTGTTTGCCCACAAAATCTGTTCATGTTTCATACACAAATTAAAAGCTGTTGGATCAGGAAATGTGTGCCAAGCAATTTTTAACAACCATTTGTCTTTTTGTCTTTATCATGTGGTTGTACAGTTAAGTAAGTAAGTTGTTTTACCTGAAGTCTACGTGTTGAACTATTTTCTGCATTGTGTGTTTGGCTCCTCAGGACGTGGTGAGGAATGAGATCCAGGTGATGAACCAGCTGAACCATGCCAACCTCATCCAGCTGTACGCTGCCTTTGAGTCACGCCATGATATCATCCTGGTCATGGAATAGTACGTCCATCCGCATTGAGTGTACTGACTGTGTGTTACAGCAATGGTTTACCGCCTCTGTCTGGCTGTTAATGTGCATCTGCTCCTCTTTGTGCTGTAGTGTGGAGGGAGGTGAGCTGTTTGACCGTATCATTGACGAGAACTACAACCTGACAGAGCTGGACACAGTGCTGTTTATACGCCAGATCTGTGAGGGGTTGCAGTACATGCACAAAATGTACATCCTACACCTCGACCTCAAGGTAAACCACTGTCACTGTATTATTATTATTATTATTATTGTTATTATTATTATTATTTCACTTTACCGCACAAATTCCTTTACTTAGAAAATCAGTTTGTACATTAAAATGTGGGGCTTCAAACTCAAACACACACAAAGTTGATACAGATCAGTTAATTTGATGTTTTCTCAATCTATCAATCATTTTAATTTACCTTACGTATAACGAGGATGAATTGAACAAAATATACAATGGAAATGACTATGAGAGAATCATTCGGGCTTTCGGAAAACTTTAAATCCCTGGATTTTGTTCTCTTTCAGCCAGAGAATATTCTTTGTGTCAGCAGAGCCACTAACAAGATCAAAATCATCGACTTTGGCCTGGCCCGGAGGTAAAATCACCTACTCATCGTTAACATCTTCCTTTGTCACTGGGACTATATCAGTAGCAGACAAATATGGCTTGTGTGTCTGGTGTTGTGTCTTTGACAGGTACAAACCAAGGGAGAAGCTGAAGGTCAATTTCGGAACACCGGAATTTTTAGCCCCTGAAGTTATCAACTATGAGTTTGTTTCATTCCCCACAGATATGTGGAGTCTTGGTGTCATCACTTACATGCTGTAAGCCGTTATATACAAATTCACACACACACACACACACACACACACACATGGTAATCAGACACCCTCAGCAGTTTCACTGACCTGCTTCCTTTCTCTTTAGGCTCAGTGGCTTGTCTCCGTTTCTGGGCGACGATGACAACGAGACACTGAACAACATCCTGGCCTGTCAGTGGAACTTTGAGGAGGAGGAGTTTACAGACATCACTGATGAGGCCAAAGACTTCATCACCCGTCTGCTGGTGAAGAGTAAAAGCTGGAGGATGAGCGCGGCGGAGTCCCTCAGACACCCCTGGCTGTCCGACCGAAGTCTGCACTATCGACTGAATCGGAAGGTGAAGCAGTCAACAGTCACTCACAGCCATTTCCACACATTCCTTTAAACACACTGTGACAAATCTGTTATGGTCATGCAACACACACACACACACACACTGGCCAATCAGAGCACGTACTGTATCTCTCACATATTGAACTTCAATAGAGCCATTGATGATTCATAATGAAAACATTATAAGCTGAAATCGGATTGATAAAGATTGGAATGTAAAATTAATTTTGCAATTTTAATTTTTTTTCCTGATTTTCTTTTCACTTAAAAAACACTTAAACGTAAATGTACTCATCCCATTTACAATTTATTTCTCATACACTGCTTGCTTACAATTAAACAGTACATACCGTTTGCACAGCACATAGAGGGTGTATAACTATCTCTATGACACTCTCCCTAGCAAAGGTGAATGGTGCCACAAAACCACAATTAAAAACAGTTTAGGTTATTCCAGATGGTTTATATTAACCACTTACAGATTCAGACTGACACCTTTGCTCTGTCTCTCTCCCTGTAGAAAAGCAAATGCCACTCCACACACGCTCCATCTCCAGAGAGCTAAGCAGGTGAGACCAGTTGCTGTTGCCAACAAACCTGTTGATCAGATGAGTCAGTATTAAGTATCTGTATAAGTATCTGAACTACACCTTCCCTCTGTGTATTTATCTCCTCAGGGCCACTGTGAGGCCCTCAGCTGCCTTTACGACAATGTAGGTGCCCTCGGAGCCCAACACTGGACCAATGCTGCTGTACCCATGTGGCTACTGGATAACTCCTCTCTGCCTTGCATCCTTGTGTTAGCTTAGTCCTGCAGCTTGTAGTTCTGACCTGAATAGTTTGAGGCACATAGGAAAAAAAGAAAAATATTGCCCCCATCAGGACACAGGGCGTCTTTTAGCACGGCTACCATCCCCCAGTGTCTTGGGCCTGGAGCTGCCAACGGTGAATTTCAATTACTAGAGACGTAATTGCGTACATTTTCACTTCAGCTGCACGTTTCACTGCAGACGTGAAGAAACATTTAAAGAGATGGAACTCTTTCACTGACGTTGATTGGTTTTGTCATGTTGTCCTGGTTTGTTGCATGCTTTGCACCTTTTGGCCAATCTCTCCAACATTCACAGAAACACCTTTGAATGAACTATAGACTTTATTCTGTCATATCTATATATACACACAGGGGGTCCTCGAGTTACGACGGAGATCCGTTCCTGAGAATGTGTCATAACCGAATTTCGGAAGTCAAAGATGGTAAGTCGGAACATACATTCAGCCGTCCATTTCACATAAGTAAACACAAGGCAGAGTAGTCTAGCTGTGCTGTGGAGGTGCTGGAGAGCCGGCACGCGCGCTGAGAGACAGAGAGAGCGCTCACCAACTAGTTCCCGTCTGAAGTCTGTACGTATTTACGGGGCAAACCGCTTAATCCGAAACAAGGAAGTTCACGGGAGATGTGTCGTAACCACGAAAACAACGTAACTCGCGACCGTCGTAACTCGAGGACCCCCTGTGTGTATATATAGATATGACAGAATAAAGTCTATAGTTCATTCAAAGGTGTTTCTGTGAAATATATATATATATACACACAGGGGGTCCTCGAGTTACGACGGAGATCCGTTCCTGAGAATGTGTCATAACCGAATTTCGACGTAAGTCGGAACATACATTCAGCCGTCCATTTCACATAAGTAAACACAAGGCAGAGTAGCCTAGCTGTGCTGTGGAGGTGCTGGAGAGCCGGCACGCGCGCTGAGAGACAGAGCGAGCGCTCACCAACTAGTTCCCGTCTGAAGTCTGTACGTATTTACGGGGCAAACCGCTTAATCCGAAACAAGGAAGTTCACGGGAGATGTGTCGTAACCACGAAAACAACGTAACTCGCGACCGTCGTAACTCGAGGACCCCCTGTATATACATATATATATATTGTGGATGCAGATTTTTTCTTTTTTTAATTTACAAGTCTTATGAAAACTGTATTCATTCTCAAGTATAAGTTCATTAAACATTTGAAGTCGGCTGCAGTTAATGTCACACCCCGTTAATTTATTTTTGTACATAATAGCGCTGCTTCTTACATTTTCACTGTGGACTGTGGGAATATCCCTCTGTTTGTATTCATGTGGCTTGCTTGCCTTTGCTTTGGCAGTTTGGAGTAGTCCTGTCACCTTCCATGAAGGCATAGCAAACAACAGAACGCTACCTATGAATGACTCATGTTTATGACTGACGTGGATTCTTATATTCATCACCAGACTGTACTTGAAGTGCAAAGCTTTTATTTGTGTTGTACAGGGGAGGCAAACAGGATTTCACTTAGTTCTGCACACTGGTTATGTGTAAACTCACAGCTTGATGGAGAGCCAGCAACAGAGTGCGGACAGTCTCACTCAGTGCTTTATTGTCCCAGACATGGGAAGTTGGATGAGTAATTGTTACTCAGTGGTTTGGCTCCTTTATTTGAAAGTTGAAAAGCTTTGTGACATTGAATACTTGTTTTATTTGAATTTATGATACTTTTTTTCAGGTTTTCTTGTGTATGTGATATAAATAAATACTAAATGTAAAGAAAAAAAATAAAGCACACTGAAACAAATAACTTGTGTGTTTCCTGGAACGTATTTCTATGGAAATAAAAACTTGACTTAAATATGAATTGTGTCTTGAGCAATTCTGGGTTTTGTAAAAAAATATGTGGAAATAGTGTAAATGCATACTGACATTGATGTTTTTTTAAATATATTGTTTACCTTATGCTACATATCCCTAAATGTCCTTTTCATCCTAAGAATAAAAGTAGAGTGAACATTAGATATTGACAAATCACATGAATGAAATCAACATGCCAAGTTACAAATAGTAAATAAATAGTCAGTAAAAATAAGTTTTATTAATTTTCTAAACTGTGGAGACTACCAGCTGTTAATGAGAGAAGTCTTATAGGATGGCCTGCAGTTAATCCTCTCACTCAAGTGTATGTGCCAGTTTGACATTCTGTTTCACAGTCCACAGAGCACATACAATATTTTAACAAAAAAATATTCCCATTCATGTTCATTCCACTTACTCTTTTACATTTTTACAACCGCAAAGCTTATCATACATATTCTGAACTTGAGAACAGGATAACTAGGGAAATTAACATGATCTCTCCTGGTATTCTTTTTTACATTTTCTTTTTATAAGCTGGGGTTTATTTGGACTACAGTGACATCACGCCTCCCATCCTGCTGTGCTTCTCTGGGCAGCTGACAAGTACGAGGAACTTAGGAATGCTACTGATACTCTCAGCTGGAGCATCTGTTGTCACACATAGTCAACTGTACAAGACTAAATAAAAGATTAGGTTTGGTCTCAATAATGTAATTGCTTCTGTTAACGATTGACTCTCCAGGGTGGGCGGTTTATTTTGGCTGCCTCACAAACCACTTCCATGAAAACACTCTTACCAAGCAAATACAGCCTGTTTGTTTTATCCCCATGTTTCAAGATATTTACAGTTTTCCTACTCCACCGTCAACACAAGGGTGCCATTTTCTTGGGGAAGGGGGAGGGGGCAGGGCGAGAGGTCATTGAACACTGTTCCTGACATTGTATCCTGGATGTGTTAAAACTTTACATATAGGGGAAATTCAAAGTACAAAGTACCATTCAAAGATTTTCTCACTGGTAACATTAATTCACATAAGATACGACTAATCAGCAGATCAGTTAATACAATATGATTAGAAGGAAGATAAAAAAAAGTTATTCATTACCGGAAAAAATACAAAGTAATATGAGAACAGGTGAGGACTGATTTTGCTACCTTGGTGTAATGTGGTTTTAATTATATATTATATTGTGCAAGATTATATTTAAAGCTATTCTAAAACACACACAGGCACATCTTTATTATTGTTTGTTCAGCAATTATCCAAGAGTGTTCACACGAACTCCACAGTATATAATCCAAAGTGTAAGCAAACACTGTACGTTCAGGTGCTGCTTGTCTTTAACAACCTCTGAACTGATAAAACTTGTCAGACAGTTGTTATTTTTAATCAGTTTCAATCACATCTTATCTCTTATGTACTAGAGAGTTTTTTCTGGAAAAAAGTCTATACTTAAAGCAGATCGGAGATGCTGCCATTGACATATAAAGTTATGATAAATAAATTTAAAAAAATGATGTACCTGATAATTAGATGTAGGTTTCACCTTACATGATCTCAAATTGACCTTAGCTTGACCTTACCATCTATGGGCAGAGATTGGAAAAGTTGGGTGGCAGGGTTTGCGGGTAAAGAGTAGGTCGTGAGAGAGAGTGTCGTATAAAACACACTCACTTTGACCTTTACAATATTTCCAGCTGCAGATCACTTTTAGTTGATCACAGAAACACAAAATGACTAAAGGGGATTGCTCAAATAATTATCTTTTGGCAAGTAGTAAGAATTAATCTGTTGTGTAACTCAAAGAGGTGTTTTAATCATCTCAACCACGTGAAACTGTCGTTATATTAAAACACAGAACTGAACTGTAAGACCAGAGTAGAGCCATGGAAACCCTATCTACTGTTCTGGCTCCTGTGTTGTGTGCTCTGGGTTTTGTTGTCTGTTTCTTTTCCTCATTCAGGTATTGCCATTCTTTTCTTGGAAGAGGTCAGTGGCCACACCTTATTTCTCCTAGCCTCTCCAGGAAGCAGCACAAAGGAGAGAGGAAGAGAGCACACTCAAATGTTACCAATAGGTGTTTTGCAATAAGGAGTGGGGACCGGCTGGGTGAGCAGGTCCCCACCCAGTTGTATTTGGTTAACAGAGTGGCTCATTTGTTTACACTTATTTCAATGGATGGATGGATGGATGGATGGATGGACAGATGGACGGATAGATAGATAGATAGATAGATAGATAGATAGATAGATAGATAGATAGATAGATAGATAGATAGATAGATAGATAGACAAATTTAACATGTGAAATGTGTTAACTTAGTGCAGCTGTGTTGACTTTGCCATACGGAGTGTTATCTTTTCCACTATGAAAGCAGCTCCCAGTCCTTTGTATGAGAAGGGTGAGGTCCATTAACTCTTTCAGGCCTGGTTTGCCCTGGGCATACCCCCTTTTCTCTGATTCAGTTTACGGAATCCGTAACAGTATCTCAGTATTAACTGTTATTTCTCCCACTGGGAACAGAATAGAAAATTGTCAATATGAACAGACATGTGACATTACTGGCACAATTTATTATTGGTGTCGCCATGATTTGTGATTTAACACTTGATTGCATTTTAACAGAGGTTCCCCCTCTGATAAAGTGGAGTCTTTAAGATAAGACAAGATAAGATATTCTATTATTAGTCCCACAGTGGGAAAATTTCACCTGCTGTAACAGTGAGTAGTAATGAGTAGTAAAAAAGTTGTAATATCAACAACTATATATCTAAAAAAAACTAAATATATCAATGTATAGATAAAGTGAGGTAATTGTACACATTGCATACATATATATCTATATACAGTATACATATATCCCCCATATACACATACAATAACCATACATATATGTGCAACGATACAAAATAATACAATAGTACAACAGTGTAGCAGCATTGGGTTTTGTGTGTTGTGTCCTATGAGGCAAATTGCAATTTGTGAATATGGGCTATACAAATAAAATTTGATTGATTGATTGATTGATTGATTGTGTGTGTGTGTGGTATACTAGGAGCACTGTTGGTTATAAAGTCTGTCCACTGCTGGAAGAAAGGACCTGCGGTGACGTTCCTTCACACATTTTGGGTGAAGGAGTCTGTCACTGAAGGAGCTCCACAGGGCTGCCACAGTGTCCTGCAGGGGGTGGGAGTCGTTCTTCACCATGGACAACAGCTTAGCTGTTATCCTCCTTTCTCCCACCACCTGCACTGGCTCCAGGGGGCATCCCAGTACAGATTCTTATGGTAAGTGACAAGTACATTTACATGCTAGTCCGTGTTATAATGGCTGCTGACTCTAACTGGTACTGCCAGATGTAGCAGGATGATGCACTTCCCTCTCCGCCCTGCGGGCGTCGCTGTGTTTGCCCTCACGGACGTTCTTACCCTTTTGCCGTTTACCATCTTTGACTGTCGTTACATGCTTGTCTCCCATTGGCTGGTGTCTCTGCAGCTTCCTGCTACGTCTTGTGTTTGTATGGTGCTGAGGAGGCTCATGTTCGTTCACACTTTGAACACACTCGCCGTTTATCTAGTTTCTGCCGCTTGGTTTATCGTTGTGCTGTAACATTCCTCCGGTTAGACATGGACCAGAGCACCAAGTCTGCTAACGTTAGCACCGCGGTGAACGGAGCGCTGCATCCGCCGGCGGACAAGGTGGCTCTCATCACCGGCATCACCGGACAGGTAACGTCACCCGTACTGTACGATCCACTGCGGGGATGGCACGCTCCCATCGCCGCCACCTTACTATTGGCCCCGCTTCCTTTCAGAGAAACTGTTTGTTTACATCGGTCTATAGCGGCTGTGGTCTATTATCTGTTACAGCGACCCTCTGCTTCCGCAATTAACAGGAAGTTTGGTTGTTTTCCAAAACAATGACTCTGTTTGTGTAAACACGGATCAGGTCTAGATAAAACAGTTCTATATTATACTATGCTGTACTCTATTTAACTGCCAAATGGGTTGATGTGAGAATGTGGGTTGATTTATCGAGCTGTTTGTGGAAGACAAACATAGACGACCCCCCGCCCCCCACCGGCCACCCTGGATCATGTGTGAAATATCGTTTTATCAGTGCTAATATTATAATTTAACTCGGGCCTTTTCTTCTGGGAGTGGATCGTGAGTGGGCAGTGGTTTGACATGTCGATGTTGGCTGGCAAAATGTTAATACCTCTTAAGCCAAAGACCTGTTTTACAGAAACTGGTGGAACCAGATCTGAGTCTGCCTCAAAGCATTTCTAAAATGCTTTGTGTCTGCCTTTAATTGTGTGCCTTGAATGCCACTTAAGTGTGCCATGTGTCAGGTAGTGCCTCACACACTGCACTGCACAGTACATGAACAAATGTGCATTCTGCATAAAGCAACTTTCTATTTGAGCCCCTCCAGAGTTTAATTTGCATTTATGATCCTGGCGACCAGGGAACAGGACTCAGCTCTCTCACAGCTATATGGCAGTACAGAAAGTACAAAGGACAGTTGATATTGCTTGTTTGTTACCACTCCCTTCATGTTAACTTTATAGACCATTCGTGAAGGCGTGGAGCTGTTTTATTGCTCACGTACTGTAAACTTTGTGTTATCCGGTGCTGTGTAAGTACATTTTGCTATCCTTTGCACATCCGTGTACATACGGATCACACGATTTTTACAGATTAAATGATCTGTGAGGGAACGTAACCCATATACACAAAGGATATTTTACTCTCAACCCTCTATTTTAATAATATGGTATTATTTCTAGTGGTTAGTCCTGCTGTGTCTGTCTTTTTGGCCACTTGAAAGCAGCATAAAGAAGCTGAAATATTATTGCAGATAAGGCTGCTGTTGCAAACACTAATCAAAGAGCAACATGATCATTCATTCAGATACACAATTATTTCTGCCTTTGGTGTCTGTAAACATTCAGTTCAATACATTACCATATGCTAACTGTGTTACATGCTAACTGTGTCTGCTGTTTGGCACTGATATGGCTGTTGCCCGGAATTGCATTTCATTTTAAGGTTTTATAATTTAAGTAAAGTGCATCGAGATGAACTTTTTTAACTATAGCCCGTTTTAAGTGTAACACAAAGAAAGATAACAACTTTGACAAAATAACAAGGTAGTAAAGTCATTACAAATTTTGGCAAGCACCTGCGACTGAATAGGACCTTGGAGAAGCACAGAGAGTGTTTTGTTTGTTTTTAATTAGATTATCTGTTGGGCTTTTGCGTTTACACATATGATAGATTACAATGGCATTTTCTCTATACAGTACTTCTTGCCTTTAAATGTCTCATACTAGCGTAGCAAAATGATGTGACGTAAACAAACTGGCAAAACTGGCTTTACTTGCATTAACTGATTGTGTGACACACAATGGCCTTATCTCCATTCCTGCTGTAAAGAGGCTCCAGTGTTTACACTGAGGATTGAAACATCTTTTCTTTGCATTCAGAGAATTCATCACGCTTTTGTCATGGCTGCCCTTGAAAAACATCTGGGTCATTGCAGTTTCAAACCCTGAATTGGACCAGGTTTAGATAAAAAAAAAAATAACGAACTGAATTGAAATATAGGTTTTACAATTCTCCCATTGTTATTATTTATTTTATTCAGCCTTTATGGTTTGAGAGTGGATAGAGTTCTGATTTGACTAGTCAAGGCTGGCTGAGATTATCGTGACCAATACACTCTTCTTCTTCTCGTGTTACATCAAACACAAGGATAAACCAACAGTGAAGATGCATCTAGTGAAAGCAGTGCAAAGCACAACGAAGGGACCAACCTCTTTTACAAATACACAGTGATGTCACTTATAACAAAGGTCCTGTATCAAAGACGAGACACATCCCTGTTTACTCAGCATGTCGTGTCAGCATGGCTGTTGTGTGCCATGTTTGCTGTGCATATTTGAGGTAATCTATGTTTTATTTCCTGATGTCGCCATCAGGTGTCGCTGATTCCCATGTCTGATAAAGCTTCTGTGTGTGCTATATATATATGTGCCTGCCAGCAAATAATATGATGATTGAATTATGGATTTTGTTTATGTTTAAAGATAATTATTCATGATTATTTTTATTAGTATAATGATTAATTATTATTTCTTAAGCAAGCGGCAGCCATATGACCTTCACGTTTTTTTGTGTATGTAAATGTGTTTGTGAACTTCATATGAGTGTTTGTGCTTTGTGGCTGTATCCCTATGAAGAAGAAAATTGACAGTTTATGAATTGCATCAGAGGGTTAATGAGTAGCAGGGATGATGTGGAAAGTTTAATGGCTAGAGGTGACAGTTGACCGTTGACCGTTCCCAGACTGCAGCCTTGGAAAGACAGCTATCAGAGGTCTTGGAAAGTCATTTCCAGCATCTCACATTCCTTTGTGAAGCAGCACTTTTCCAATGCTGCTTTTCCCCCTCGCCCTCTTGAGTAGAAAAAAAAGGAATAACAGTGTTAATTCATTTTTATTCTAACGGTCACGGTGTTACTGTTGAACACTGAACCCAAGTAGGAGGTACACAGGCATCTGGATAGACCATCACAGAAGTCACTAGCCGGGGCCAGCGGGGTCACAGTGATGCCATAAATCGCCTGGCTAACTACTGTTCATAAATTTCGGGGCAGCATGCTGCTCAGTCTGAATATGTGTGACTGCTGTCTCAGTGTGAAGTGTGGGGGTGAGAGGTGTGAGTTATGGGAGACCACCTGAGTGCCAAGGCAGAGCTGCAGCGGTGGGCAGGGGCTCTGGCTGATACTGCTGTTTTATGAGCAGGGGTTGTGAAGAGGACAGGTTCAACCTCAGTGTTTGACAGCAAAACTTTACTTTGGCTTTGAGGTTTTTTCCCAGCTGCTTCTCTGGTTGGGAAAACAACACTGCGCTGCGATATGACCACTGGAGCCATTAGATGTTCATCCTACAAACCTCTTTTCTTCATCCTTTGTTGGCGCTGGATACACTTCTCTCATTCTTTCCTCGCCTGCTTCCACTGACTCGGCTGTGAGCGGCTCAGGATAGAGTCTGAACACGGGCCAACATTAATAGTCATAAAGCATAGAACGCCTGAACACATCTCCTCTGTCGCTCATAACGACTGCTAATGGCTCCTATATGGACGATTCTTCCTGTAAATGAAGTCTGGCAACACGTGGAAGGACAGACAGAGACATAATGTTCAGATGCAGTAGGTGCTAAAAAGATGGTTCACAGGTGAACTGCCCATGCTCAGTGTTGGCGGTGGAGCTGGTGGTCACCTTTGGTATATCAGGATGTTAGTGAAACCGAGGGGACAAATTGCATTTCTGTTGTTTGTAAATGAAACATATTATTTCATAACACAGTATGAGTTGTTTACTCCGCTAAAAATGCAAATGTTTCAAAAAAATAATCTTGGAAAGTCAGTTGTAGCTCACATGGAATGAAAAATGAACACCTGTATGGCCAGAGTGCCTGCAGGCAAATGGGCCGTGCTCTTTATATTTTATACTGCGTTAGAAGTCTTTTCAATTAGTTTCTCCCTTGCTTAATTTTAAGCAGGTGATCCAATCCTGAGTAGGGTTCAAAGGTCACAGAGATCAGCTGATCAAGTGATACTGTTTGTAAATGCGACAGTAATTTGCTTGTTTGCGTTCAGCCAGCAGAGGGTACCAAACCCCAAGTTACGGAGTTTGCCTGTGTGTAACTCCATACTCCTTTCCCCCCTTCTGTCCAGAGGACACTAACCGTGCTCTGAATGGTCAAAGTGTGTGAACGTAATATTTACAAAAGCCAAAATTCACCAATTCTTGCAACTGCATGTCAATTTTGGATTTCTTGGTTAGAGAAAAATGGGGATGAATCATTTTGGGCTCTCAAGTTATGATCAGATTTGATGATAAACAGTTTTATTGACCAAATAATTATGTCAGAAAATAATCACAGAATCAGAAACATACAGTGAGTGACACTATGAGGACGGACACTTCTTGACAACAATAAGAACTTTGCCAAAACAAAATTAGGCTTTCTTTGAGAAAGATGAATCAAACGGCATATAAATGAAAACCATGCCTTTGTTTTTGATTATCGTGTTTCCAATATTTTTCTTAGAGACATTGTTTTAATGAGTGAAACGATCAGTCTTTCATTTTTTGTTGCTCATTCTTGTAAATAGACTGTGGTCCCACTGTTGATAACAATGTCTGTCCTGATTAGTCATTAACACTTTAAATCCTCCTGCAAATAACCAAATGTCATATTGAGCTTTGTAGATCTATTTAAAGAAACAATAAATGTAACCAACATTTTGTGGTATTGATGTATATACTGCATATCCTTTCAACAACTCCACATGATGATGGTAAGGCTAATTGGAGATAACATCTTGGAATGAGTTTTTCTCCTCCTTTTAACTTCCTATCTTTATCTTCATCCTAACTTTTGCTTTCTGTAGTTCATCACACAGGAATTTTAAAATTGTTGTGTGTACATAATAAAAAAAAAAAAACATCAATAATACAACTACAAACACTCCTAGAGATTAAGAGAAGGTGTTCAGTTAATAATTCACAGCCCCTGAATGTTAATATGACACAATCATATGAAACAGCCTATTTAAAAAAAATCAGTCTTGTTACTGGACCAACTGTTTGGCTTATATTGAGTTTAGCTATAGAGCAGAGAGATTATTTTGTGTCAAAGGCCAAAATGAGTCTCTGGGGAGTTTGTGGTATGGCATTGACCTGGCAGGTGACCATGTTGTTTGTGTGTGGTGTGTGTTGCGTGTTTGTGTGTGTGTGTGCCCCCTCGCGCTCCCACCAAGCACCCAACTCCCCATAACAGGAAACGCAAGGTGAGGCCAGGGTTTATGGGCTTGTATGGCCTCAAAGGAGCCTCTTGTTTTGAAACAGAGCTGCAGCTCTTCAGACTTGTTTTCCATATTGGTCTGGCATGGAATGATTTGACCCTGGCACAGGGGCAGGAAAACATGACACTGGCTGGAGCTTTGAACGCTGTGGGGATGGGCAAGGGGCTGCCAGACCCCTCCCCCCTCTGCAAAAACAGGTTGGGCATCATTGCCAGCTGACCGCCAGAGTCTCCAACCTGCAGATGCTGGAAATGATCATAGTATTCATACTGACATAACTGTATAAAACACTTGTTAACAGTGGGTTTTCAGGGGACAGCTTTTTAGCATGTTTAAGACCATCTTGCTTTGGGATAATCCACTTTTCTGACTACGTAAATAGTGTATGTGTAAATAATGTATGGTGTTCTCCATGACAACTGAACTGAAAAAAAAACTACCTATAGTTTATAGAATATAAAACAGTATATAATATATAAATACATTGATTTCCAATTATTCAGTCTTATTAACTTAAATGTCCTCGCACGTTAAACCGATCACACACACACACACACACATGCATTATTGACATCAGACACAACAGAAAGGTGAGCTCTTAAATGACACTGATGTATGAGTCAAAAATGCTTTAATGCAACCCACTGTAAACATAATGAGGGAACGTGGCTCCAATTTGATGTGTAGATCTTCTCTAGACAAGTCTGTTGATGGCAGACTTCTCGACCTGCCCCCGAACCCTGTTACCCCAGAACTGGAGAGGAAGCACAGAGCTGGCATACTGGCAGTGAGCGCGTATGTGTACGTGTGCTGGTGTGTGTGGACATATGTGAGGGGATTGAGCGATGAATGCCATGACTGGATTGGAATTTTCCAGACTGTTCCAGAATGTGCGGTTGGAAAGTCTGAGCAGGGAAAAAAAGACGAGGAGTAACATGGGTGACGGGAACAAGACCTTATTGACAGGACTCGCTCTCTCACACGCACACACAGACACACACGCACGCACGCACACACACAGGCCCCACATCTGACCAAAGCCCCTGATTCTTGTGGATGTTACCTAATGCCCCCATCCTTTGATATTCAGTGATTGCTTACATGTTTCAGGGGGATTGTGTTTTAAAATCATGACATAACACCATGAGTTGTATTTATTGACTACCAATGTCCATCAGTGTTTCATGGAATTAACAATATACAGATCCTATAATTACTGCAACCTGAATATAATGTCAGTTCTAAAATTGCCAAACATCTCTGGAATGCGTTTATTTCTGTAGTAGATCACTTGGTGTGATGGTAATAGAGTAACTGATTATTTAAACTCTAATATGTAATATGTTCTTCTGATTATAAAACCATACAGATGATTGAAGGGTTTGACATCTATCATCTTGCGCGATGAGAGCTGGGATTGGCTCCAGATCCCCCCAGGACCTTTAAGAGGATAAGCGATAGAAAATTGAATGAATGAATGTTCTCTGGGGCTTTCATTAGCTCTGGTCTCCCACTGTACTATTCAAACATCTGGTACAGACTGTTTGTGTAAGTGTTGTTGGCTGCATGACAACAAACCATCAGTTTAGTTTCTTGAACCTTTAGAAAAAACATATAGTGCAATAAGAAGAAAGTTTGTAACATGGCGATATCTTGAGTGCATCTCAGCCCAGACTTGGGTGCATTTTTTTCCTTTGGAAATGTGGTCACTATGTCCTGGCCAATTTTCTAATGTCGTTTAACAGGTTTTAAGGGTTGTTCTTTTCTCTCTTTTTAGGATGGGTCCTACCTGGCTGAGTTCTTGATTTCAAAAGGCTATATGGTGAGTGAGAAATCCACACTGCAGACTTCCTGGAACAGCTCCAAGAACCTCCTGTTTGGAAGTGCAGACATACACATACACAAAGATGAGGCCAGACACTCATGAATGCCAGCACAGACAGACACACACGCAGCGACGTTCCCCTGATAAGCAGCCTCCAGTCCCCAGCAGTGTGTGTGGGGGACCCGGAGGGATCATAAACCTAACGTGACAGTCAATTTCATATGTGGAATGACACTCATCTCAACACCCATTCTGTTGCTTTGAGCCTTTTAACCCCTCACCTTTTACCCCGAGGTCAGACCATTAACAGGGAAATTGCTGTTATTGCGTGGCCATATGAGCGAGGTCACTAACTTTAACCTGCTGCACTGTGCGTTTCCAGGAGCGCAAAAAAGCCTAGAGCGTGTTGACTGACGCAGAGATTAACAAGCTGTTTCTGACTGACTGAGGCAGCACGTGGTGCTTTACCACCCCCGACAAGCCAATACTTTCGACACACTTGCACAAAGATATGTATTGCAAGTAGAGCTAATTGTGTTTTCATGACCCACCTTAAACGCAGCCTGGTCAGATTCGCAGGCAGCACAGAGAAAGTGCAGTGGGTCCAGACTCGTGTGTGTGTGTGCTTGTGTGTGTGCTTGTGTGTGTGTGTGTGTGTGTGTGTGTGTGTGTGTGTGTGTGTGTGTTGGGGGCGCATTAATGAGTAGTGCACATTGCAGGCAGTAAGTGCACAGTGAATAAAGGAAGTGAGGTCAGGGCACAGTGTCCTCCCACTAATGGACTCCCCGTGGATCAGGTCCTGTTATCTTCCCTGAGCAGAGCTTCCTCACACATTCCCTGTCAGGACACGCAGTACAGATCGCAGATCACAGGCAGCATTAAACACACAGTGAGGCGGGGGCACGTGACACAGCCTGAGAAAAGCTTTGTCTACTGTAAGCTGTTTTAACATTAAACCAGGGCTGACGAGTAATGACTTCATTTTCACTAGTGGATACGACATCTGAACATGTTGGAGTGCAATTATTACATGTGTTTACATGGCGTTTCAGAGGCAGGTAAAAAAAAAGCAATAATCAGAAACAGTCTTAAGTATTTGTAGAAGATTTCAAAAGTAAAAGAAGTTAAAAAGTTTCTCAACAAACAAATGTTGCCCTAATTTGCATATTCTTTTCAACAAAACAAACTGTTTCTCGTAAATGCAAAATGTTTCATTTGAACAAGTGCAACATTTAATAACTTATAAATAACTTGAATTTATTCTACTTACCCACTTATATCTCAAGTGCAGTTCTAGATTTCATTCTCACTGGGTTGAGTTACAGAACCCCCCACTTGTAGATATCTGGACTGCACAGCTGATGTATGTTGGAGGTTTGATAATTGACGCTCTTCACTTAAAACCCTAATTTTGTTTAACTGATTCACTGACCAAAGTTTGACAGAAAAAAAGTCCAAATGTGGACTGATGAAAACCAGACTTTTAACATTGGTTAACAAGAATCAGATCTAAACTTGTGATGCTAATTGTGAAGCAGCTTCACATAAATGCATAAATCCTGTTTTTCCTGATTGGAGACGAACATTTGCTTAAAGAGTGATGGATCAGCATTCACAGCATTATAAAGTTTTCTTTCTTAATGCTTAAAACTGTAGTTAAGATTTATATGAAGGCTATTAAAGGCACTATTTAAAGTTTCCTTATGTTTTTAAAAGTGTTTATCCTCAGTCTGTTAATATTTTGTGTTTAGGTTTTATTATATATTATTATTATTATAATTCTGAATCTCGGAGCTGTGTGTTTTCTAGACAGTGAACGTCCACAAAGTGAAGATGAATAAATCTCTGTTTGCATCTCTTCTGTGTCCTCGTCCCATAGGTTCATGGTATTTTGCGTCGTTCCAGCTCATTCAACACTGGTCGGATTGAGCATCTTTACCAGAACGCCTGTGCACACACTCAGGGCAGTGAGTATCCCCTTTAGTCAACAAGTCTCACAGACCCTCTCAGATATTTGTTTAATTCACCATATTAAGGCTAATATTTTTTTTTTAAAGTTTAGGCTTCTTGATGAAACTTATTAATCATGTTTTTTAAGCCTGCAAAATAATCTCCCAATCTGGAAGCTAGTAGCGGCACATGCTAATCAGCATAAAATCAATAACTTAGGTTTTTGCCACCTGCAAATCCTTGATCACGAACCTGCAGACATTTAAGCTGCTTGTTTTTATCTCATAAATGTAGAACACTGTGTATTGAAAGCTTGCGATGCGGTAGGGAGTAAAAAACTGGAAAAAAAATTATGCGGCGTTGCGCGAGATATTTCCGTGATCACCTGCTGGGCTCCAATGCTTTCCTATGGGGGCAATCTATAAGCCCTCGTATCCCGTCACAAAATCATTACAACATCGTCAGAAGACGAGTCCACAGCCAATATGGAGCTATCATTGCAATGTAGTAATATATAGATATGACCCTGCAATGCTCCATCGTCATCTCTTTACTGAGAGAAAAGCAAAAACAACAGAAACAGTTTTGTGGCTTTGGAGGAACTCATCTTGACAGTCGATTACTTAGGCCTACTTTACCCGGAAGAGAGGGACTGCCACTACAAACACATAATTTATACTGTTTCTCCACATTATCTGAGTTATACCCACAGGGTGGTGTCTCTTAAGGGACGTCTTCTGACGCTGTTGTAATGATTTCATGACTTTGTTTCCAGGCGAGCGCTTAGAGATTGCCCGAGTGTAAAAATGGCTGGTGCTCTCCTTTAAATATGAAATGAACATCTGTTGAAATGAGTTCTGCTTTGGATGTAAATGAATCTGTGTGTGTGTGTGTGTGTGTTTCATGCTCTGTCAGAAATGAAGCTGCATTACGGAGACTTGACTGACAGCACGTGTCTTGTGAAGATCATTAATGAAGTGAAGCCCAAGGAGATCTACAACCTGGGTGCTCAGAGTCACGTCAAGGTAGTGTAGTTCCAACACGTTCACGCAGTTCTTTTGTCAGGGCCTGTTTTACAAACTCTTCCTCCAAACCAAGATCACCTTTCTGTTACTATCCAGATAACTTTCTTTTTTTCTTTGGAATCACTACACATGGGGTTGTTTTGAAGAGTGAGACAAAGGAGAAGAGCTGATAACACTCTTGATAACAGTGAATACACATTCCATCAACATAGTGTAATCTTACTATATTTGAAACCACACCACAGGACTACATATAACATTGTGTGGAACCTTAATAAGGTTATAAGATTATCCAAGATTATCCAATATCTCAGTAATATCTTAGTAAAATTGATTGAAGCCATTGAAATCAATAAGATAATGATTCATCGGTAATGGGCTAATGCATAAGTTTTGATCTCTATCTTCACAATGAAGATAGCGATCACAACTTAGGCGATGCCAAAAAATATACAGTACTGTCAACTGTGCTTGAGAGTCAGAGGCTGCATATGGTCAGTCCTGGCTGCTGCTGTAAGTGGTTAAAGATGGAGTCAGTTCTGGGAAGTGAGCAGCTCATGAGCGGAGGATGCTGGAGCTGATGGGACAGGAAGTAATGTTTTCTTGGATGGGTCGGTCTGTGCCACAATGTCGCTTTTGTCTCGGCGCTCCGCAGTGATCCCAGGAGATCCCTCGGCGCCACCCCCCCTCCTCCACCAACACACCCCCCACCCCAAACTGGGATCTGACACACAGTCTCCAGCAGCACTGAGCCTCCTCCACTATGGTGGTTTGGGCAGGATATGAAGCCAAGGGCTTAGTCAGATCATAGATAATCGGGCCATTTGTAATGAGAACATGAGACACCACTTTTTTAATGGAAGCAATTTCTGGACAAAACCCATCAATTTTATGCATGAGATTTGTTTAATTTTTATCATTTTGGTCAATTCATTATTCCAGTTGCGGGAAGCCTGAATAAAACAGGCAGGCCGGCACATCGATGGGTTGAGGTATCCGTTCATGCTGACATGGTATGTTGATTAATGAATACACAGAGTAAAAATAGAATAAGTGTAATTTTGGTGGGTCTGTTGTTGTTGCCAGCGGTGGCTCGGATTATGTGTCCTTAATCGATTCAGTGGAGTTTTTCTGTGAAAACGTCTGTTTCTGGCAATGTGAGTTTGGACTTTGATCATGAAGAAAATAATTGGACAATTAAAGATTTATTGTTATTCATGTTCCTCTCAGGATCTCCATGAATATGTGGACCAGATTACACTGCAGTCCAGCCAGTGGTTGCCTAGATGTTCTACACAGAACTACAAATGTCAGGATCACCAGAGTCAAATGGCATTTTCCTGTGAGCAGCCATGCATGTCTCTAGAAAACCTAATCTCAGTTTATCCAGGGACAGTTAAAAATATCAGCCAGGCCAGGACTGAGCGACGCTGTCATCCAGAGCGACGGGCTGTTGAAAATAACCCGCAGAGGAAGAAAGGCAGACAATGAGAAAGAGAAGAGCGCAGGAGAATGAGTGAGAAGGGTGAATGATGACTCCTCTCCCAACATCCTTTGTGGTCAGAGGCCATGACTCTGCTTCCACCTCCCACATGGAGGATCATCCACAGGCCACACACACACTCAGAGTGACAGAAACCCCCTGTACCTGTACAAGGCTCTCCTGTGTTTATTTGTTTCCACACCAGTAAACCCGGCACTGGTAGCTCCCCGCCACATGCTGCCCACTCTGAACAGCTGAGCCTGCTGCATTACTGGCAACAGTGTTCTGGAGAAATTTCCAGTCTGTCCCACCACAGAGGAAAAGATCACTCACAGTTTCTACTCAGATTCTCTCTGTTCGTTGCCACCAGCCTCTCCCTCCCTCCCTGCCTGTTCCTTAGCATCACCCACGGAACCTGAGTTGTATTACTGGTCTGAGATTGGGGGCTCTGTGTGTGTGGGTGCTGGTTTCCGGTGTAGAGAGTCATCACAAAGGAAAGTGGACAGGGAATTGTGGACGGACGCTGGACGGCCAGAGAGGCGGCCAGCTGCGGTATCAAAAGAACAGAAGACAAACCAAACTCCGGGGAATTTTGTTTTCTTTCTGACCATATCAGCCAAGGAGCTGCTCAGTTTGTGCTCAGGCTTCCCCTTTCCCTGAACCAATATTATATTATCATAACTAACAAAAACTGGCTGCAGACTTTATAAAAGAAGTAGTAAAAAAACAATATTTTCTTCACCAGTCTGGGGGGAATTGTTTACTGTGGTGCTCCCCACTAACATACATGAGGGAGGGTGGTGGTTTTGAGCCAACTGACAGCACTGTGAAAAGCATTCTCTGCACAGCGGTTGTTGTTTTGCTGTAGTAGCGGTTGTTGTCACTGGAAACGGAATGTGGTGAAATTCTGAATGCTGTAACCAACCGGTAGTGTAGGAGCCACATTGGCCAGGTCAATAGGTTTCCTTTGAAAATAAGTGCTGATAATGCTTTAATGTACAACAGTTTCCTTTGGGGTTGTGATGACCTCATACCTACTACCCTGCCAGATGCATGATGTATGTAGTATGTATTGAACCACTATGAATTGTACACTTCACAACGATGATAAGAAGAGAGGACACATAAAATGAAGGAGAAAAGAGAATTGTCGACAGACCTTTATTTTAGCGACGAGGGTCGTTCAATCCAAAGGATTCCCCTAAATCTGTCCCCACAACATTTTTTAAGATCTTGTTTGTTTCTATTCATATTCTCATTATTTGTCTGTTTACCTTTTTTTTTTTTTACAAAGAATTATTTTCCATTTTGTTTTGCTGTCTTCTAACTGATCTTTTTTTTTAATTTACCAAAACACATCCTTTAGTAGTGTAATACATACAGTGAAAGTTTGTTGGCAGAAATAATGTAACTTAAATGTTACAAAAGCCTGGTTTAATATAATAATGACAGGCTATATTTTCACTGACATGGAAGTGATTTGTTACTGATCCCCAGAGGACCAGGCTGTAGTTTGTAATTGGTAATTACATGACTTCGTTCCGAATCGTCCTTTTGTGTTCGAGTCTCCACATGTGATAATCGAATGTGTCCCTTGCTTTACTTAGTAACTGTCTTAAAGGTTTTGCCAATTTTACCAGTTACCAATTGCACGTGAATGGTTCTAATGTCATTTATTAAACAATAACTTGTCCAATTAAAAAAAAATGCACTAAGAAAGACAGTGGAAATTTTTCATGAATTATGTATCATTTGAGAGTGATAGCAAATGAATATTTTGGAAAGTGCATTGGGGAAATATGTATGAACATCAAACCTGAATCTCCATTATCTGCTCTGCATCTGAGGGCCAAGTGCATTCAGGAAGAACAGCCACGAACAGAACCCACCGATGGCACTGAGTCTGAGGGCGCGTTCACATCGCAGACGCACAGGGCGACATGCTGAACCATTGACCTTCGTCACGCATGACGGGCGTCCAGTGAAAGGATGAGCGTAGGGGAGGATTGGTGAGGGTGAAGAAGAGGCAGAGGGGGGTGGAAAGAGTTTGGGGAGGAGAGAGTGTGTAATGAAGCTGCAGTGGGATTTTCACTTTCATTGTTTTCAATGGCTTGTGAAGACAAAAGCGCAGATTGCACCAAGGAAACAGACTTCCTTCATCCATAGCTTATATTATCCGTATCTGAATTCCTCCCCAAAAAGACTTATCATCATAGCATTATCTTCTTACAGATCGCCCCCCCGCCCTCTCTCTCTAGTCTTTGGTCTGTCCCCCATCCGGGTTTGCAGATGCTCCCACTCCAGAGACATTCACAGGATTTAACAGGCCTGTTTCCCCACAAAGCTCCCTACTGTTTGTTCCATGTGTCGATGTGTTTATAGGATGAAAGCAGCTTGTGTTGTCTGCCAGCAGCTCGCTCTCTTACACAGGCGCTAAAACTGCTGCTGACTACAGTTGTGGGCATGTTATGCAATCCTTGTAACTGGTTAGTAATGTGATGCAGTTGTTTTTACTCCCTGGGTGTCGTCCAGTAGTGTGCTAGGCGTGGGTAGAGGACCGCAGTTTCCTGCTTATGGACTCAGCTAACAGTTGATGCGCCGCACTTGCCAGTTCTGCTCCATAAAAGCATACTGTTGCCTTCCAGGGAAAACCATGTGTTTCCAAATCTGGGAATTTTTACTTTTCAGATGAACTGAAGTGATAAATGCTGCTGTTGGAGTTGAAATTGTTCTTCTGTGGCCTCTAAAACTCACTTCAAATCTGTGGGATTATGTCAGAGTACATTGTCATGAGGCTTCACTAATTTAAAATTATTATTATTATTTTTTGTCCCTGGACTAGACCAACAAAAATTCATTGGATTATTCAAAATGTGCAGAAAGCATATAGCGCGACTCTTCTAGGGGCATAGGCAGTTTACACTTATGATCAATACTCCTGCATTATTGGTTAACAAACATGTTAAATCCATTTGATCATAACTGGAAAATATTGTTTATATGATTTTAAAAAGAGCAACACAGTGACAGTTATTTTCCTAATGAGTACACTGACTGTGTAGTGCTTGAACAATGACAGAGTTGTGTTACCTTAAATGAAACACAGCTGTTGATGAGCACAACAGTCAACTCTGCAGTATCTACCGGGCAAATGTACTTTTTATATAGTAATGTGATGCCTCTGCTGTGCTGAAAATACACACCCCACGTTCTCATAAAAACAGTGATCAATATGGAACAGCCAGTGTTTCATTGCCCTGCTACTTGGACTATAAACCACAGGATATTATACAGTACATTATACAGTATATGATCCAACAAGATTTTCCCTTTGTTCATGACAACAGTTGGAGAAACACAATTTTCACAAGGCTGATGTAGTGATGGTTGTGTGAGTGATGAGAGTTCTTGTCACCGTAACAGCTCACTGGCTGTGTTTGTTCACCCTCTGATTGGATGTTTACATTATCACTATCCAATCAGCCTTCAGTGGCATGCTTTCAGCAGTGTGTGTATCTAAATTGGATGAAAAAAAAACTTGCTTGGGGCCAAATGAGCACATTCCTCACTCAAACGTCTTTTCTGTCTTTAAGCACTTATTAGCTGTATGTGTGTGTGTGTGTGTATGTATTTGAAGTGCCATGTTTTTCCATTGTATTGCCTTCTAGGACCAGAACCCTGGTGGTTTGGCCTTACAGAGATGCAGTATAATATCAGGGTCCTCCTGTGATCATGCGTCCTGTCTATTGAACAGTCAGGAAGGGGTCAGTTGTGTGCTGGTGGCCTGGTAGTCAGCGTTCACAATCCCTCGCTGTCCAGGACAATCCCTGTTTTGAAAGGTTAGGCCTTGTGTGCAGGGGCCGAAAGTGAACTTTAGCTCAAGAATAGGCGTTTGTATGCCAAGAGAAACACGTCTGCACTTTCCTCGCTCAGAGTCAGGGAATGTTTTGTGGTTGCGCTTTGTGGGTCAGATTTGTTGCTCCACTCATGAGTCAGTTCTTTTTTCTATTTTCCAGCAATGGTTGTTACACACGGAAACATGCAGTTTGGGGAACAGAGAAAGGGGGGTGGAGGGAGGGGCTGGGAGGGGGGACTTTTTGAGGTTTGTTAAGTAAATATACAGAGCCAATAAATAGTATCAGAATGCTAAGTATGAGTGCATCCAAGTCTGTATGTTAAATCAAAGCCCAAATATTCCACATCAAGTATCTTGTTTGAGTGACATTCAGGAGCTGCAGTTCTCTGAACGGTGCAGATGTAGTTTCACCTCTGGTTTATAGATGGCAGCAGCGAGCCACAGTGGAAGAGTCCCGACACTTTTAGTTGGGTCCAACAGCGGGTCCAAGTGTAGCCTGAGGAATGAAACGTACTCAGGTGGATGAATAATGTGAATAATGTCCAAGTTTACCAAAAGAAGTATAATTAAAAAAAATGACATTAATCAAATCAGATATTTAACAAAAATAATAACAAAGAATCTTTGGCTTCAGCTTGTCTGTTGAACTATTTTATCTCCTTTATAACTTGTAAATTTAAAACCTGAATGATGCACTTAATAGATTAATTGTTTTAAGTAATTTATGCAGTAGTTTTTGTTTTATTAAAAATAAACAAGGTACAACTATTTACATACATCAAAACAAGATCAACCCAAGCTAATACAATCCTGAGAATCAGATTATTGATGAATTAATTAATGATGAATTAATCTTTAAAAATCTTTTAAAAAATAATAAAAATTCTGGTTCCTCCTCAAGTGTGAGAATTTGTTGTAAAACGTAAACTGAATATTAATAATGACTATTCTGAACCAACTAACAGTTTTACACACTTTTTTACCGTCTTTAGACGGACAAAATTATTATGCCACACTTAATGATATTACATAATATTATCATTTTATATCATAATATGTGTTTTTTCTATTATTTTACTATTATTTCAAACATAAAATTCAGCACATCATATTTACATCCTCCTAATATTAGCATCAGCATATGTTTTATGCAGATGCTCAGAACAAGGAATTTTAAATGTGCATTTAAGCATGAATAACAAACAATAATGGATTTTTTTCTCCACAAATTAATGAAACAGAAAAGAAAATACCCAGATGAGTTGATAACAAATCAAGTGTTTCAGCATGGTCTTCTTCAACGCTGCAAATTCAAAACAAACCAAGATCTTGTTAAAAGTCTGTTTACTACTGCATCTGCTCTTTATTTAGTGTCTCTGTGTTCATTACTTTGTTTTTAAGATGAAAGCCTTCGCTTCCTCTGCAGGCCTCAGGACATTGCCCTCTGCAGGTCAGTGTGATACACTGCACAGAGAGATCAGAGGGCAACCTTCAAGTGGAATGGAATCTAAAATATAAAGAAATAAGTAGAATTTTGTTGAACTGGTTAAATTGGAAGGAGTTTAAAAAACAGTATGTTGCCTCTTACTGAACAAACTGTTGGATTTCAGCTCTATCACTCTCTTCTGCATCTGCTTCACATCTCTTCATCCTTCCCCCTCTTAACCATCTTCCTTTGTCTTGCTGCATGTCATTGTTCCATTTTTAGCATCAGGGATGGGTGATTGACAGTAGCCTGTAGCGGTATGCTGTCACAATAAATACACAAAGCTGGGATCATGTGCTGTATTACTGTGGTGTAGTTGGTAAGCAGTGAGAACTGAGGTGAAAAGATGGTAACTAGGAATCACACTAAATATTTACCATTCATCAATCTTCCTGTTGCTATGTTCTCCAGGGACACAGTTGGCAATAATAATCTGCTCCATAGCTTCTTACTGGATGAAGTGTAATGATCAATCAGGACCTTTGCTGGGTTTTGATTTCATGGTTTAAGAGATGTTTCATCACCTAAAGTAATGTCACCATGTCTGCATCAAACGTTTTCTTTGTACTAATAATTAGACCAAATCTTCAATTAAACTGCAAGATTTAAAAGTATTTATTTCACTATAATATTTATAAATATCGACGTCTACTATGTCTAAATATATGCTGGGGTAGAATCTTTTTAAAAAGTATTTCAATTCATAATGGGACACAGCAGATGGTCATAGCTAATTTTTCTGAATGAGAAATTTTATAACTATAAGAAATGTAGCAACCGTTTTTGTCATCATCTGTTATCATGAACACTATGTAACACTCTGCTTACCTCGCTTCATCGAATGACACTCAAACATTCAATATCCATTTTAATTATTTGATTTTTTAAAACAAAAATCATTTAAAAAAATCATAGAAAATCAAACATCAATTGCCAGGGGCTTGTAGTAACTATGGTAACTAGTTTGGGTGTCTGTGACTGAATCTGGATAGTTACTTACTTAGTTACATTAGTTAAAATACTAATGTAGTGTGGTTTAGATATTCTCTGTTTTTATTATTTCATCATCTTATCTTCAAATCGCACCTGTCACAAAAATACCTCAGTGAATCCATGTTGCTGCTCAAACAGAGTCTACACAAAGGAGATGGTGGCACACAGCTCAGCTGACTTTGGCAGGAATAGCAGTTGTCTTTTAGTCTGCATACAAGGTGACGTTGACGTTATATCATGTGTACAAGCGCAGACTCACTGGTCGAGCTTGTACCTGCAAGCAGAGAGGCTTAACGGTGCTGTGTGTACAGGCCGGCAGATTTATTTGGTCTTTTATTTATTTTTAGTTTTCACTCGTTTGTTTCGTGTAGCGGCTGGTAAAATGCACCAACGCTATTTTTATGATACAGTGAAAAGAAAAAAGATCTCCTTCTGTCATCGCTGGAGCCTCTTAATCACACTGTCTCCTCAGACACCCACACTGGCTGATACACTGTGAGAAGACGCAGCTTCACGAAGTGACACTAAGCTCATTACACACAGAAAACATTGTCTCTAATCTATGAACACAAGTCCTGACTGCTGCTTCCCACTCTCTGCTATGTGCTCACTTGCTCACTGATACAACACAGACACGCACGCACACACACACACACACACACACACACTTCCTGGCTAATGTCACGTTTGTGTGATGCCACACTTTGTTTGGTTTTGTGTCTGCAGTTGGATCCCGGTCGTGCTTGTCCTAGAATTGACTGTTTACAAAGAAAATTAAGTTCAGCTTCAGTCATGGTTAGAAGCTGCAGCCCTCCTCCAAAATAAAAGTCAGCATCATTATTTCACAATCTGTAGATTCCCTTTTTAGACGTTATTATTGTGTTTCGAACGGTGTGTGGGCGGGAGCTCCGCATAGGAACCTGTGTCTGTTGGGTAACCGACACTGTGGACTGCAGTCTGTTTACAAAAGCCTGCTGTAATGAGCTATGATCTCACTTGTTTGGACCACATCACGGACTGATGAGCAGGGGAACAAAAGCCAGAACAGCAGAGGCAGAGCTTCAATCACGCGCATGGGCGAAATGAAAAGTGGATGAATTATGATTCTAATCTAGATGAGTGTTATTGCTTTAGTGCTTCACGACCTAATGAAGGTGTTGGATAGTTTGTCTTATATCTGCAGCTGCGTTGTGTGTGTGTAGTTGTGTGTGTAGGCTGTTCCTGCTGGCTGCCTATAAATTGAAGCTTTAAATCAGGCTGTTGTATCAGTGTGATGGGTTGGGCCACTCTTAGCTTGTCTCATGTCAACAACACAAACATACCTTCATTCTGTGAGCAGCACAAAAGATGTTCTTACTTGTTGATCACTTTGTATTGATCTGATGTATTTATAGGGTATTTGATGACAATCTCAAAAGGTCACGTAGTTTTAATTGTGTCATAATAATAGAAATAATAATATTATGGCTTTAGATATGTCATTCAGGGTGTGTGCTTTCCCTTGGCTGATTGCCTTCACTTGTTCTGGCCAATAACACACGAGAAGGAATTTTGTTCTGATTACCATGAATCACTACTTGTCCAAACTCAATTAAACGCAGAGGTTAGGAGCTATAACATGGCACGTTTTGCTTTCTCCTATTTTGTCATGTTCTGGTAACTTTCACAACTCGGTTGGCAGTGATACTGTTATTAACCTCTATGTGCTTAAAAGATTTGAGCTGCTGTGAGCAAGAAAAGCAGTTCAAAGACAATGAGGGGGAAAAAAACACATTAAAATGCACCACATGGCCAAAACAATGTGGACGCCTGCAAAGTGAATGTGCACACTCAAACAAGTGATGGATGAACATGTCATTCCCGAACCACCATTATTAATCTGCTGCTACAACAGCTGCCACTCTCTTCTGCTGTCAGACTTTCCACCTGGCCGCACTGACGTGCTCTCATTCAGCCGCCAGAGCGTTCACCTCATGCAGGACACACGTTTGAGACGGAACATGTGAGCGTTTACATCATCAGACGCATCGAGAGGTCCTGTTATACAGAGCTGGTAGCATGATGTTGACCGGCAGACCTCCACAAGACGCTGACTTTTTTTTTTGGTCTCAGGTCCTGTCATAAGACAGGCTCACACTCTTTTACACCGGAGTTGGAAAACCATTTGCGGACGCTGCCATGTTGACACAGTGAAGGACCACCCCCTCCATCGCTGTTACCACAAAGTTCGAAACATTTTATTGTCTATCAGTGTTTGCCGTAGCATTGAAATCTTACTTAGAACTGTCAGGCCTCAGCCAAACCATGAACAACAGCTCCAGACCAAAAAGTACACAAAGTATGCAGCCAAAATGTCCACATTCTTCTGGCCAGTTGTTGCCTGCTGGAATTGAATATAATTTTTTTAGATATATATAAAAGTGAAACATGACAGATGAACGTGTCCTTCTGTATGACACGATTGTTGACCTGTTTTTGTTGACTTTGCGTGTCTGTGAATCTTCTGTCCAGCTGTTTGGTACTGCCAGATGTACGAATGTCAAATAGGAATAGAAGATCATTAATCAAACTATCAGCGCTTTTTCGTCGTCTTGTTTTGCTACTCTTTTTTTTTCCATTTTAGCTGCGGTGGGAAATTTAGATTCTCCTTTTTCCAAATGGCCCCTAATGTGTCTCAGTCCACATGAGTGTGTTCGTGTTGTTGTTTAGTTGACGAGCAGTTCAAAATGTTGATTTCAGGCACTTTCATGAATCATGTTGTGGTAACTGAGAGTCGGAGGGCGCTCAAGAGATGAACTGATTTATTTGTGTCAGACCGGAGTGTGATCACCATTAGCATTGTTATCAATGACAGTGTTATGAAGAACCCTTGCTCCGCCATTTGTGAACGCTGATTCTGACAGCGAGAAGAGAGGCTTTCAGTTTTCCACAATCCCATCGATCACTGACACCGGAGTCTGGTGGGGAAAACAGGGCGAGGCTGACTGACGTGAGGTAGATGAGACCGAAACTGTCAGGACAACAACCTGGCTGGTAGCCTCTCCGCCTCTCCTCCCTCTCTCTCTCTCTCTCTCTCTCTCTCTGAGCTCATCCAGCCACAGATGTCTGTTTGTTTCTGTTTGAATTCAACCTTGTTTCATGATATCATTTAAAGAAAAGGAAAAAAGGGCTCTGAGTTTATCTGTAGGACTCCAGCTAATGGTTACTTTTAGAAATTTCGATTCTTTTTTGCTCCAATCAGTGTAATAGGGTTTACGCCGTACTTTTTTGCTGAGGTCAGCAGTACATTTTTCAGCTGAAAACATGCTAATATTGAGAACAGTATGCAATGAATGAATGATGGCACTCAGAAAGTAATGGCAACACACTGTGTGTATCCAGATGTAGTTCACTCCAAACGGTTGGAAAGTTGAATGTGAAACAATGGATACTCCTCATCCACAGTGGTCACCACCCTGGCTACGACGTGACACAATTTCCACGTCATGTGACACAAGGAAGAAAAACGGTCATTTTTAAATGTCAGGGAAGCAAATCCCGATCAGACGTGCGTGCATGCGTGGTGATGATGAGGAACCCTCATCCTTCATCCTCAATGAGGATGATTATGAGGAGGGAGGGAGGAGGAGGCAGGGGTGAGTGGGTGATGATAAGTGCCTCCTCACAGGGAACAGAACATGATTAGTCAGAAGTTAATCTCTGCTCTCCCCGGGCTGCGTGTGCACTGTGGGCAAACTCCAAAGAAAACACTCCACTGTTTGCTTTACTTTTCTCGCTCCGCACACAGTCGCACACGCGCGCGCACACAAAACGATTACCAAGGAGTTAAGCAAGAAATTACACAGGAAAGAGTGGGTGTTTGTTTTTTTTATTGTTGTTACTTGTGAACGTGCACTACATGCACATCGGCACAGAAATGCGCGTCCCCGCTGCCGCTGCTGTAGGTCAACTCTTCATTTTCGGGGTGTCGGGGCGTAGCTGTCACTGAGCGACGTTCCCAACAGTTCCCCCAAGCATTCCTTCCCCCAATTATGAACATAATGATTGGGGATGAAGGGGGGGGGGGGGGGGCAAAAAAAGGGGGGGGGGGGGGGGGGGGGGCACCAAAGACACACAAACACTTGCCAGGGTGATATTCACACTTTCCCCTGTACGGCCAGTCAGTCTGACAGTGATGACTGTTACACACACAGACACACACCTGGGATTCTGACCTTCCCATGCTAAATCTTTCCTACGTCCCTGTGCCACTGGTATGGTAATATCAGCGCTGGCATGAAGCAGGCTGGGTAATCTGGGCTGGCAGTGTTTACACATGTGTGGCCGGCGCAGGCCACCACCGCAGTTAAACGTTTACAATAATAGTCTCCAAGTGATGCCTGTTGTAATAAAAGTCAAGCTTCTCTCCCGGTGCAGGGGAACCAATCTGTCTTGCTGATCTTATTACAGTCAAATTAAACCGCTGTGCCTTCGGGCTGCGAGGCTGTAAACTGTGGAACTTGAATAAAAACACAACCCAGCTCCCGCCAGAACCTCTGCCGTCATTGTACACAGGTGTGATAGTGTCTACGTATTCCACACACACGCCAGGTCAGCATGTGGAGGCACTGTGGTGGGAAAATACCATCCTGTTAAGTTGTTTCAAGCATGTAAGCCTCCTTGTGCGTCAGCTACTTCACAGTCACTTTGCTATTTTGTGTGTTGATGTACTCAGCGTTACCTTTTTTTTTTTTTAATGAACCCTTTTTTTTCATTGAACAAAATAAGTCCTAACACAAGCCACTGTACGAGAACTGTGAATGGAAATGAAATACAGCTTTGACATTTCATTGAAGACCCACCAGATGTAGAAATAAACTAATTCACAACTTTATAAACGCGCTGTTCGTACGTTTCTCAAACTGGTTGCTTCTTTTGAGGAACATTTTACTCGTTATAAAAAGTGAGTTGAGTTTTTATATCCAGCCACATGATTCAGGTTGACTAGAATTTAATGATAATATATATCTTATGTTTTAATAACCATAGTACAAACAGTATTTTATGTTAAAAAGTATTCTAATGAAAGTCATGCATATATTTTAAACCTTTTTAAAGAAACTAAATTATCTTTCTCAATTACATGTTAACGAAAATATTCCAAATCTGCTACTGGAAATGTGTAATAACCAGACCTACTTATAGGTTTAAAGCTAAGTATTTCCATTATTATTAATTATTTTAATTTGTTGGATTGTTTAGTGAATCAGCATAACATAGCATAACATACCAATCAGTAACAAAACTGATTTTTTTTCTTATGTAAACTTTACTCTGATCTCCTCTTACTGAAATTACTTGGTTTAGTTGTTTTAATACCTAAATTAAATGTTAAGGCAAAGTCAAAACTTCAATATCTATCTATCTATCTATCTATCTATCTATCTATCTATCTATCTATCTGTCTGTCTGTCTGTCTGTCTGTCTGTCTGTCTGTCTGTCTGTCTGTCTGTCTGTCTGTGTGTCTGTCTATCTATCTATCTATCTATCTATCTATCTATCTATCTATCTATCTATCTATCTAATTAGTACTACTATTAGTACTCCTACTGCATATAGAAATATTCTTGGGTACAAATACACAAATACAGCTGTCGCAGCAGATACAAACTGCCATCGGAGAATAGTTTTGCATTTCGTTGCAGTGTCTATTGTTGCTCTGGACTGTGTCTAAACTTGCATCGCTCTGGCAGCTGAGGCCTCTGAGAGCGAGCCAGTGAGCGAGAGACCATCTCAGATACAGATGTTTTTCTCTCTCTCTCTCTTTGCTCTCAGTGACATGTCTTCATTCAGTGTGTCTGGACCCTGCTTAGGTTTAAGAGATACTTGGGTATTACCACAGTGTCAGTCAGCACCGCACTGCTCCGGGAAAGGAGCACACACACACACACACACACACACACACACACACACACATGCAGAGAGAGAGAGAGAGAGAGAGAGTGTGTTAGCCATATTGTGTTGTTGCAGGCCCATTTTAAGGTTGCCTGGTGGTTCTTTTCTCTTTCATTGACTTTGACATGTGGCTTAAGTCAGAAAACATAACCCATCATAACTACACGTGCAATCTAAAGCTACTGTTCCTCATTTCATCAGATTTAGGCATCAGACTCTGGATGTTAGCACATTTGCTGTGTAATTGAAAAGCATGCTTTGTGTTGAAGCCTCACTATAGGGAACACTGGGAGCAGTACTGCAGGAGTATCAGATGACCCTTGTTATTAAAAAGAAACTACAGGAGTCATTGAAATTTGTATCTGACTATTGTTTTCATAGGCTGTGTTTTTATATCCAGTATCAAACACTATATGTGTGTAAAATAATACCATGAGAAAGAGCATGGAAGGAATAAATGAGAATCAAAGAATATTACAGTTTGTTAATTTAGGTGCACATATTATAATTTCTTTCATTGGTTCTGGAACAAAGCTAAAAAACATGTAAGTGACTGGAATGGAAGAAATAAATCCAGACAAAATAATGGAAGCTGAGAAATGATCACATTCATAAAGGCAAATGATTCAACACCTGGAGAGAAAAGGCACCAATAGTCAATCTATATAAACAGTCTCTGAATCGGATTAAACCGGTCGCTCCTGTGTAGAAACACTGTCACAATCCGGCTGCTGGTGCTTGTTGATCTCTGATATTGCTTGTCGATAGTTTCCATGAAGCGACTCAGATCAGTTAGTTTAGAGTTCAGAAGCTTAAGTCAGGAGGAATTGACCTGATGTCTGACCTGGACAATATTGTTAATATCTTTCAAAAGGCCTTTTTACTTCTACTTCTGTCTGGGAAACTAGTCCATGCATGTCGGAGTTTCCTTATCAGAGCCAGTGATCTAATGTCTCTGTTATACATACAGTATAATGCCTCGTCAACGCCCTTCAGTTTGCTTTGCGTGAAGCCTCCCTCATTAATTGCAACACTTTTAGATGCCATAACATTGAAAGAATCCAGCATGTTGTCGTACCTCAGATGGTCACCCCATGAGAGGAAGAGTTGATTCCATCACAGATGGAAAATGTCGACTGTGTGAACATGACGGGAATGTGGCGAACGAATGCTTCGATGTGTATTTTAACCTTGGCGGATGTTTTCCACGCGCAGCGGCGGAAAATGCTACAACAGCCATCGCCTTCACTGCGCTGGTGATCATAGCCGAGAGGAGCAGCTGCCAGGGGCTGACTTGGCAGAGCACCAGGAGTGTCACTGTGGTATTTTGTTGTTTGCTTACAAGTGTAACCGCACTGGGAGATTGTCACAAACACAATAGTAGCTCTCATTTCTCCATGTGTGCCTCTGTTGACACTTGCCGTCGGGTTGAGATGAACCATGATGATGACGTGTAGTGGGCGGGTCTTGGCAGAATTCCTCAGGTGGCAGTTTAAATTGCGGTACCTTTTTTTGTGTGTGTCTCTCTCTTTCCAAAACAAATCTGCAACCGAGAGGAAGAGATGTAAATTATTTGGCCAAATATCTTGGCTGTGAAAAAAAAAACAGTCTTTTTATTGAGCTCCTGTTATAAATATTCAGCTATTTCTGATCTTTAAAAAGATATTGAAGCCTCAATGTTGATGCCGTGGTCGGTTTCCAGGAGGCAATAATACAAACCTGTTGGAAAAAAAAACACCATCTTTCTTCCGTGCCCAGTTTTTTCCTCTTTCTCGCGCAGACAGGAAGTGAACACAGGGTGCTGAATATGTGAATATGCATATGAAGTGTAAGGTATCAGTGCAGAGGAAGAGATTTCATATGCGAGGCTTTGAATGGGTCTCTGTGAGCCAGAAGCGGTATCCGCTCCCACGCGGTACGGGGGTAAGGCGACCCGGGCTGGACAGGTTGTGGTCAGGCTGGCGGAGAAGGCAGAGGTCCGGGAGGACAGGGTTTCACTGCTCTGGCTGCAGTGGTGGAGCTGGAGGGTGGAGGTGAGGACACAGCAGCATAAACAAGGGCAACAACAGATACAGTCTGAGTGTGAACATGCTGATGTGTACCCGTCACTGATAACCATCACACTGCTTGACATTGTTTTACTTATGACTGTTATGTGTCAGTGTGACATATGTTGTTAAATGTATGATAGCAGGGTTTCAATCAGGGAAACCGATTTGTGGAATTAGTTGGTGCTGCCAACCCACGACATGCTGTTCACAGTAATTACTACAGCACAAACAGGCACTGTGATCCATCAATCAGTGTCTGTGACTGAGCTGAATCAGACAGTTCCTGAATCCGGGTCTCATCACTGAGCTCATGTCTACAGTGCCTGGTGAGAATGTTGGCCCCACTTGGTAATTTCCTGTTGCTGTATATCTGAGAATCTTTTTTTTTTTGTCCATGATGGACAACTTAATGTGTATCTGTGAACCTGTGTGACAGCACAAATGAAATATTTCTAACATCAATTAATATCTAGTATGCTGTTTTGACATAGTGGACAACGTGTTGTCCCTCTGCTGAGAAAGAACACTTTGGCCTTGTCTGTAACTTGAGATGAAGTCTCCCTGCTGCTGCTGCTGTGTGTGTGTGTGTGTGTGTGTGAGATGATGTTTTCTGGACCAAACAGCTGGATAGCCAGAGGTTGTGCTTGTGGTGTAAGCCAGGTTGCTGCTGGATCGTGGGATAGCTCGGGTCAGCAGACTTTCTTCCTACATGTTTGCCTGTGGGCAGACCATGATCTGTCCGTCAGCTGCTGACCTTCCATGTTTGCCTTCCACATCAGAGCTATCAGATTTTAGTCAAATAAATCTTGTTACTGCAGTTTAAACTCAATGCATAATGTTTCACCGCTTAGCCTCAGACAGAATATTCCACAAGCATCTTCCCCTGCAGGGATTGGATGGCAGCTGTTTAGGCCGTCCTTTCCTGGAAATATTCCTGTTACTTGTTTCTTTGACTTTGTCTTTCCGTTGTGGTGGGATAAGTAGTGGGAGATAAAGGAAAGCCACTCTGCTTCCCTGCGTGGCAAAGAGAAAGCCTTTCCATTGAAATGTAAAACTTCCAGCAGAGCATTTCCCCTTTCCGAAAACCCTTCCCTGCCATAGGCCTCCTTCAAAGACTGGCCACTCCGCAGCGGTCCGACCCGGCATGCCGACCCCTGCTCCGATGTTCCCTTCCCCGGTGAGCGAGGTGGGTGGAGCTGGGCTGGACGTGAACCCGAGCAATTGTCTCCTGCTAACCTTTGTGTTGTGTGTGTGTGTTGGTGTTTTGCGTGTCCACGTGGATCTGTATAAGTGTGAATCATGAGTTTGTGCTGATGGTATTTAAGGTCATGTGACTCAAACTGTAAGAGCTCTGTAGTGGTGATCTTAACACTGAGGGCCACACAGAGGGAAACATCCATTGTTACGTTGCTAATACTGGGCGGCTGTTTTGGAAAAATTGACCTTCAGGTCAGATGGGCGTCAGCAGGAAAGGACAAAATGCAGTTTAGGCAACAGTATTAAACAGAATATTAATTAGATTTAAGATTTTGTTGAAAATGTTTGAAATAAAAAAAAAACATGACACCAAGATAAAACTGTGAATTTGACCAGCGTTTAAAATATATACGTGAACAGCACATTCCACTGAGCATTATTTATATAAATTTAAAACAATTAGAGATAACGCTAAAAAATTGATAATATAGCATAAAACGTCTCTAATATAAATGAAGCTACTGTTGAGTGAGTAGACATGCAACATGACATGTTATCACATGTGAACCGATATCCATTAGAAAGAAGTCATCGTGTTGTCTATGTGTTGTGGTCTGTTGTGGAGTCAACAACACTGCAGCCATGTCAGACCAGTGTCAAAAGCAAGCAGCTCCCTGGAGACATTTTAATAGAGATGGATGGCAGAGATTAAATTCCCATCACGACTCAGGCTGTGCGTGTTGCACTTCCATTACTTCCAGTACTTCCATTAAGAATGCCGTGATATCGCCTCCTAATAAGGACGGTCCCACATGCCATCATCTCAAGATTAATGACTGGTATTAATGGGAATTACTGGCTTTGTGTGTGTGTGCTTGCTCCATTTTACCCTCTGTGTAAGTGCTCCTGAAATATTAGTACACACATGCCAAATATGACACAACTGAAACACAATTTAAGTTAGATATTGTGGTAGAGTCTGATTATAATTGTGTATTATCTTCCTGTGTGCTAGATTAGATTAGATTAGATTAGAAGA
This sequence comes from Trinectes maculatus, assembly GCA_016785345.1. Classification (NCBI taxonomy): domain Eukaryota; kingdom Metazoa; phylum Chordata; class Actinopteri; order Pleuronectiformes; family Achiridae; genus Trinectes; species Trinectes maculatus. The sequence continues at coordinate 102,154 of JAFBJQ010001419.1, forward strand.
ACTCTTAATTTCCTGGAGAGAGTCTTCCCAAAGGTATCAATGAAGTTCTTCTAATCTAATCCGTCTAATCTGAATAAGGGGGTGGGTGTTGTGTGGGAGGAAAGAGACAGGAAGTGGGGGAGATGGTGAAAGATGCGTAGGAAGGTGCAGAGATAAGAAAGTGCTCGTGTCTCTAATCCACTCCAGATGAAAGCTGTTGGTGTGAAGGGGTTGGGAAAGGATGGGAAAGGTTGGCCGCTCCCACACCACAACATCTTTTATGAGCCTCCTCTTGCTGTCAGACAAGCCATCGCCACAGAAACGGAGAAAACACAAATTGGAATTGTATGCACACTATATAAATAAAGTTTTTTTTCCCCCAGATGACATTTCCATCCCTAGAGCCCAAGTAATAATCGCTGAGTTTGCACAACTGTCAGGCTATAAATTCAGCCTGTCGCTGAACATGCTATTTCCACTTTATTGTCTTCATCTACTTGGTAAAATTGTCATAGTTCCATTGTCTTTCCTTCTCATCTGTCTTGCTGGTTTTCTTTTTTCCCGAAATTCCCGAAACCTAAACACAAATAGGTGTGTTTATAAATATATAACAGTTAAGCAGGAAAAAAAGATCCCTCTCATTATCTGCTGTGTCTCGTCTCCCCTCATCCCTCCTCTCATCCTCTTTATTCCCCATCACATGACAACACTCTGGATTCCCATCATTTTAAGAGTGTCTGCACTTTAATGGAATCACCATGTCATGCCAGGGCTCTTCTGAGCGAGTTGTTGACATAATGGAAATCTGCCAAACCACCATCCACACTGTAAATTGCTGAAAAGTGTTATCACACATCTAAAGCAATCAATCCCACAGGTGGTTTCGTAAAGAAAACAACTGCTCAACACTCCCTGGTGTTTGGCAATGTTGTTGTTTTTTGTGTATTTTGTTAAGCTGCAAAAATGACATAGTTAAAAAAAACTGACCCAGGGTCAGGTCATTATAGCACCATTACAGTAATGGGTTAACCCTGTAGTCAAGGGTACAAAACCACCCAGGATCCAGTGACTACACATAAAAACAACACTGGATCACAACAAACCATTGGTACTTGGCTCATAGTGTCACAGCACTATCATCCCCCTGGGAAGTACTTCCCAAGGAAATGCAGATATAGATATAATGAGATGAATCCCAAGGTGAAGATTCCGTCTTGGAGATTAGAGTTTTGGGAAAAGATAATAGATTGTTGTTAAGAAGAAAACGGGTGAAATCTCATCTTGCATCAAAAGGGACATTTTTTCAAGAAGTCAGTCAGAAAAGCTTTTTATATACCCCTTCATTGAGACCGGATTTATAATGACAATAAATCTGATGACATTAAAGAAATCAGATCAAAAGTCCGGAATAACCCAGTCACTTAGATGTCTGTCAACTTAATTGTCTCCAGCTTTCCTATGAACAATCCCCTGCTTCACCATCTCCACATCATTCCTGTTATTGTTTTTTTCCCGGCATTGAAATAACCTCACAGGACTGAGACCAGGAGAACTCGTCCCATAAACAGCTTTAACGAGCCTCTTCCAGAGACTCCACAGGACAGACGAGGAGGAATTTATAACCAAACAGCCACCGTGTAACTGCCCAGCCATAAGCTAATCCTGCTCACGCTCCTTTCTCTACGCGTTAGGCGCACACACACACACACACACACGCACACATGCAGGCAAGCAGCTGTGGTGCTGCTGCTGCAGTCTGGGAGGTGCAGGGTGAACCAGGGTGGACAGGCTGAGTTTTGAGGAGGGGCAGGAGGGCAGAGAGAGGGTGTGTGTATGTTTTGCGTTATTGTGGCCAACCGCTGTGTGTGTGTGTGTGTGTGTGTGTATTTACAGGTGTGTGTTCTTGCAGCAACACATAGCTCATGTGTGTGTGCACAGAGAGATTGCACCTGCAGGGGCGGTGGTCCCCAAAATTGTAAATCCTATTTAATCTGTGTGTGTGTGTGTGTGTGTGTGTGTGTGTGTGTGTGTGTGTGTGTGTGTGTCAGGTTAGAGGGGGGTAGTGTGTTTGTGTGCTCACAAGGACAGCATTCATCAAGTGCAGAGTGTGTAAGTGTGTGTGTTGGGTGGGTCTGTGGCTGGGGAGGGCGAGGGAGGGTTGACAGGGATGAGATGGGGGGGGGGGGGGGGGTTTGCCGGGGGGGGGGGGGGGATTTGCCCCCACCTCCTCTAATCACAGGTGATGCTGGGTGCTGATTACAGCCAAATGGAAGCACCAGCAGCTGGAGCAGGGGGGTGGATGGGAAGTGGGAGAAGATGGAAGTTAGAGGTGTCAACGTGAGGTGGGGGGTTGAGGGGTTGGTGGTTTGGTCCTGGCAGGGGGTCTCAGATGTGGGAGGTCCTTCCTCACCTCCTCCTCACTTTGAAGTCATCTGGACCTGGTCAGCTGATAAGGAGCGTGAGGGAAAACACCCAGACGGAGTAAAGGCAGGAGAAGAAAGAGAGAGACGCTATCTGTTGTTCAGGAGCTGTCATCATGTTCGCCACTTGTCAAGTTGTCAGCGTGACAGTAAACTCTCTGACTGCTTGAACTTCCCTCAGGCCTCGCTTGATGGCTGAGGTCTTAAAGCCTGTCACAAGTGAAACCCTCAAGAGGCACACAGCAGAAAAAAAACATCTATGAAGTCCAACAGGAAAATAAAAGTTATATATTTTATAGATCAAAAAGTCCCCCTATTGATTATGATCGATTGAGTACTATGCACAGGTACTTATGCAGTATGTTGAGTATAATGAATTATCAACATTATATTGATAATTTCATTCTTATGCATATGGCCTGTTTGGTTTTCCTCTACATTTTATATTATTTACCTTTTTCTCTGTGTTTTTTTGAATATATCCTTATAGATTATTGTTCTGTTCCTTCTACAACAAATATTGACAGATTTTGTCCATTAAAAAAAACGAATCAGTACCATTTCTGACCCATATGATCTGCCGTCTAAAGAAAGAGTGGAGAAGAAAAACACTGTAAACACAACTTTAAAATGGAGCTCCCCAACTTTCCACCATGTCCCCAGATAATTACACAATTACAAAACCACAAAATGCTAGGTTGGAGGTGGTCACTGCAGACTTCACATACTGATCTAGGATCATTATATAGCCTTGTCATATGGTCGACAGCATCCATTCACCTCTTACTCTGTAGCTGCTTGTACTGTGGAGAGACTCCACTGGTGAACTCTGTGGATCAGTCATGACTGACGACTTTGTTTCTACCTGTGTGCTCATGTGTGTCATTGTGTGCACACGTGTAAGCGTACGAGGTGATTACGCTCCAGAGCCACGGGGCATGACCGCAGCCGGCTGCAGTCAGGCCTGTTGCCATGTTTAGGCGTGTGTTTGTGTATGTGGGGTAGGAGTGATTGATTGGTGTGAATATCTGCAGGGTAGACCAGGCCATCGAGGCCAGGGAGGAATGAAATGGTTCTTCTTTTCTTGATTGACTTTTCCAGACAGGCTCGATTCCAGGCGCACTTATCCAATGCTAAAGGAATGAGGCGTACGACTGCACCTCTGCTGTCTGCTCTCCACACAGATCACTGTTTTACTTTTCTGTCCTTCCCCTCATGCTGCTTCCGTCTTTGTTATCAAACAGAACGGTCATTAGAAAATTGTTAATTGTATGTTAATTAAGATGATTGTTTAAATCATTTAGTGCAAGTTCTGTAACGGTAATGCTGCTTCTCTCTGGTTTATTGTTAATGTAATAACTTTGGCTTTGGGAGATCAGATTTAAGATGGTGCTTTGGACTCCTGGGAAATTTCTTATTTTCCGATCGATGAAGATTAAAAATATCATCATCATCAGCTTCAATTAAAAAGACAGGCAGATGAATAAGTAGCAAAGTACTGGGAAACTAGTTACAGGATAAATAATAAACTGGTTGTGTGATAAACAGTTTGCATTGGCTCAGGGAAATTCTTTTGTTTTTGGTGTCATGAGTAGTGGCGAGATTGTCCATCACCTGTTCACGCAGACGCCATCAGGAGAGAACATCATCTCAGAGTGAAAGGCTGTAGGCGTGAGACAGGTAGAGCGCTGTGCCGGCAGGCAGACAGGGACTTTCCAGACTCGCCTGCATAATTTCTGACTTTGACAGCCAATCTCCAACTCTCCGTCTTACCTGTCCTGACACACGCTCCTGCAGCACACATCTCTCGGCACATACGTTACCCTCTCCTCCCACGTCTCCGCCTGATCTGTTTGACTTGTATTTGTTCATTGCCATAGCTGCAGCAGCCTGCGCACACCAGGCAGAGGAGGCCTGTAATTACACACATGAGCACAGAGACTGAGACACGAGCGTGATGATGAGGGAACATCATTCGGGGTGGGGGTCTGTGATTTTCTTTTTTTTTTTTTTAAATCCTATCTTTTAATCACTCTTTTAATAGATGGACAGTCAGCGATCAGCCTCAGATTGTATAAGTGAAACTGTCAAATGACAAACCTGAGCAGACACTGGTGCATCTTGCCCTCTGCTTTGTGCGTGTGCGTGCTCAGGTTTGTATGATGCCTGGTAAATGTATGTTGGAGACATTTTATGTAATGTTTATTGATGTTAGAAACAACATGTGGAAGTTGACCTTATGAATACTTCATATGAGATTCAAACAAGAGACCCGATGAGGACAGGAAGAAACGAGAACCTAATTAGCCTTTTGTTATAATGCACGCGATTTTTTTGTCTACTTTTCTATCTAGGCCTCAGTGAAGTCATTCTTTGATCCAGTATCTGTCACATTAGTATAAGCTCCTCAGTTCTTTTATGAACAAAAGCAGTTTTCGGATGTCATTTTCTTTTAATCCGAAAATCCTAATACTAAAAGCAGATGTCAAGCATGCAAACCATAAACACTGTGCTATTCTGGGAACTTGTGTTGCACAGAGGCTCCTCCAATTATCTCTCACTATTACCACCTTTAGGTTGACTCTGTAATTAAAGCTCTTCAATGCCTTGTTTTCTTTCCTCTTGTCAGTGAAACTATATTTAGTTGTCACCCATCACCTATCACTTGTTAAACCAAATGCTTGTGTGTGAGGAAATTCTTGGTATGAAAAGGGTGTGTACTGTACATGCGTGTGTGTGTGTACAGTATATGTGTGTGTGTCCATTAAGCTATATCTGGTGATTACTGTGCTAGTAACATCTGGGAGCAGTGGTGTCAGTGCTGTGGACATCAGACAGACGTACCTGAAGTGACTTCAGTGTAGTCTGATGCTGTGATACACTTTCGAGGACATGTGGTTTTCAACGTAAAAACAACAACAAATAGCCCGGCACACATTCCAGCCGGATGATGCAACGTCATCTATCCATGCCTCTGTCTCACTCTTGCCGTCACTGAGTGTTTACTGTGCAGATATCTCACTCTCCCACTGGTCTTTAAATCGACTGTGTCTGTGTTTCGGGGGAAAGACAAATTGGCACACATCAAGGATAATAGTGGTTTTGTTTTCTTAACAGGTGTGTGTGTGTGTGTGTTTGTGGAGGTGGAGAGATTCCCAATGATGGACATAGTGTTGTGTTTGGAGAGAGGGCTGTTAGCGTGGGTCTGTATACAGCAACAGTGTCTCGATAACACTTAAAATACACTTGAAGATGTGAATCAACATCATTTCACGCCAAAACCCTACAGCTGAATGGCGTCTTCATTACAAATCACTGAAATGTACTCGCTTGTATCGACTTGGGACGTGACAGGACATCACAGTAAATTAGTAACAGGAAACATCCTCGTAATGGAGAGTTTACTCAGTTTACTCTCTGTAAACATGGGTGGGATCAGATTGTTTGAATGTATTGATAGGCAATGGAGTGCAAGGAACGCCAGTTTAATTTCCCGAGCTGTGCATGTGTTGCATGATGCAGTCTCAGTGCTTGGCTAAATATAGTGTTGGTATGGGACTCCATGCATGGGCCTATAAAACAGGGAGTTTATAAAACCCTGAGTTTGGTTTTATAGGAACCAGACTGAGGCAAACTGCTTCCCACTACCTCAGAAATAAGGATATGGTTAACAGTTGTTTTACAGACTACTCCTTTTATGTACTCTAATAGACACTACATCAAATTACCTTGTTAGCAAAGCCACAACTTGTGGGGATTATTATTTTACAATTAAGGTAGACACAGTTTATAGTCAGACAAATTAAGACGGTGCCCTGACATCACTTGCACCTAATTCATGCAGAAACGATGACTTTCTAAACACTGAGAGCTCAGTGCTGCACAGGGCTGAGTGTCTGCAGGGGAGAGTGGGGTCCGTTTACAGTACTGGCTTCATGACTCAGATGAGTGGCACTGCAGTTGAGCTGATAAAAGCGAAGTAATTGACCTGTCTGGTGATGCATGGGTTGCCATGTTGGGTTTAAACCCCTCTCTCTTGGAGGGAATTCTGCCTGTTTGTCTTTTGCCCTGTTAACACACCAATGCTCTAATTCCAGTTGGCCTGTAACGTGATGAGTAAAGGTGTAATTGAGTGTGGTTTTTCTCCACAAACCTCCAACCATGCCCATGCATGCACATGCACACGCACATGCACGCGCATACACACATACTTTCTCTCTGCCCGTTTCTCCTCATCTCTCCTCAACCACTCGTCTTCCTGGTTGCCATTATTTGGGTGTTTTAGTAAGATTGTATTAAAGCAGACACTCAATATTAAACAACTTGGATCCGGGAGAAAAATCTTGATCATGAGTGATTGTGCTATTAGAGGAAAAAACATTAAATAAGAAAGATAGAACAAGAAGCTTTCTGGTGATGTTTGGGTTTTAATTTCATAAAAAAGTTGTACATACTTTGAGGACAACCATATAAATTAGATGTAAAAAAATCTAGAGGAACAATGTGGATGGATATAAGGCCACTCATTTCGACTACTTTTCACACATTTCGTTAATTCAGTTCATATATTAAGTATCAATAAATAAATCCTAATTGCAGTTTTTTTTTCTTGTATGTAATATTGAATACTGAGAAAAACATACTGTAGTCATACACCAGACTGGGAGAAACAAGGCTCCTCTTTCTTTTTATTCAATAATGTTTTGTTTGTTTGTGGTTTGTTTGTGGTTTTTGTCTGTAGGGTTATACAAAAAAAAGTGTAAAAGTTGCAGTTTAAGATTTTTTATTATTTTGTCAGTGTTTCATTAAAAAAAAGTGAGACCATGTAAAACATTTAATGCATTTTTGATTAGCTGGCCTTTGCAGGGGTATCAGTGTATTTGGATAATTCTGTGTTTTGACGTTCGTGAGTGATTGACATTTTTAGAGCATGCAGTAAAATCCCTACATTCTTCTTCTACTGTGTGCATACAACTCAATGCCTACATATTATTCTGGCCTGAAGGCCATGTGGGTATGCAGAGAGATGTCACGGCTGAATGAAATGTAGCTTATATTTATACATCGGCCAATACACACACTGCTTAATGTAAATGCACTTGGTTTTACACAAACACACACGTACAGAGTCACATTCCCCACTTTCAAACATGCATTTCAGCAGACCCTGTGTGAGCAGGAAAGAAATGAACCCGCCAAATGCGGCAGGTATATCCTGTACATTTAGACCCTTTTTAAATGGATGGCTTTTTTGGGGTCAGGATATTTGCTCGGCAGCAGACCCCCAATGCTGACAGAGCCTGGCTGCCTTCCCAGAACAGAACAATATCTGCCAGGTTGACCGAGGGGCCCTGCAGCCACCCCCAGACACACACACACACCATATATACACACACCCCGGTGAACACTAACGTCTGGCCTTTAAACCGTCAGCGCTCAGGCCCTGCCTTACATAATGACAGAGAATGGAGGCATTAAAGCAATTTGTTTGATTTAAGTTGTCAAGGCGTCCTGGACCCTGCCCCTCTCAGCTGGTTTTGATACCTGTACTGTGTGTGTGTGTGTGTGTGTGTATGTGTATACACTTGTGTGTCATAGACCGAGGTTGGTGGAGGAAAGGGCAGACTCAGAGGTATGGCGGGGTTGTGGAGACTGATGGACGGACAGAGCAGAAGAAGAAATGAGTATGGGAGGAGGAAGTGGAGGAGGGGAGGGGCTCAGCTCTGTGAAGGAGGAAGAGCTGGTGGTGGATCTGGGAGAGTCTGAATGACATGATGTGCGTCGGTGAGGAAGGAAGTGGTTTGTGAAGGTCCCCTCCCCTCCACTGCTCGAGGAGGACAGGTATCCTCTGTTTCCAGTTTAGCCCTCTAATGGAGCCAGCGTGCACAGGACAGGGCTGCATATTACTGAAAGCATTTCAGTTTCAATACATTCAAAAATATAATCCTCCAAAAAAAAAAAAAAATCTGGTAAATCACAGTTCTGTGGCAGAAAACAGCATCATTTCACATATAGTTTGTAGCATTGTATCAGCCTGCACGTTCCCTCATCAGTGATGTAAATGTAAATGCCAGCATGCAAAGTAAAAGCATGAGTGGAGTGTCACAGGCAATTACACTGAGCTGTGCAGTGGAATTGACCCTGATCAGACCTGCCCCCTGTGTGTGTGTGTGTGTGCGCGTGTCATAAGCGTGTGTGTATGCACTACGAGTGGAATAGAGGCCCAGTGTTCTTGGGTCCCAGCCTGAAATAAGGGGTCTTTATCTGGCTGTGTGTGTGCAGCTCTGGTGTGGAAGCACTAAAGGGCCAGAGCGTTTCCTCTGTACACACGTGGCTCATGCTTCTTGCTCCAGGTGTGGTGACCACTAACCAGCACGCCGTTTAACCGTTACGCCTGATTTGGAGCCTGAGCCAACCTGGCATGCACACAAGCACAAGCAGTTCATGTACACAGTGCACACACACGCACACACACAAATCCTGATTTAAATTCAGCCCCCTCCTCTGAGTGTTCATTAAGTTCCCTCCCTTCTCCCACTAGAAAAAAAAAAGAATTCTGGGAGTTGGAGTATTCATTTTGAGTGAGGTGCTTTCTGATTTGCTTCTGATAGAGTCCAACAATGACACATTCTCCATTTATATTTTGCGCCTGTAATATTTTATTGTGGGAAGCTATTGTAACTTTTTTGTGAAATGTGCGATTGGTGACTGTCTTTGTCTCTTGTGACCCCAGCAGTGACCTTTTTGACGTGGACTGAGGGAAATAATAATCATTTACATTTGAATTATTTAAAGATCATCGTCCCAGTTCATTTACAAACGTGAGACTTTTCGTTGCTGCTGTTTTATATCATTATATATTGAATGTTTTGGATCATGATTTGATTTATGATATTTTGGATTTATTCAAACAATTAATTCAATTATCAAAAGATCCACAATTTAATTGATGATTAGAATAATGACTGGTTTAGTGCTACAATCCTCCCAGACAGAAAATCCTAAATTTGTCTATAGTTGGACGACAATACTATAACCTCAAAACTTTAGAATGACATGGAGATAAGGAAATTTGACTTATTAAGTCAGTTTACTGGCACAAAACTAAGGATAGATAATTTGAAAAAATATATATCTCCTGATAAAGTTAGCCATTTTTATTCTTTTGGGTTCAGTCCAGTCTGAGCGCTCACATGAATATTATGAATCTGTTAGAGATTTTATTTGACAGCTGGATGAACTGTTCCTGGGAAGGCCCCTTAACGTTTTCTTTATCTCCCTGTCTCTTCATCTTTCTCAGATCTCCTTTGACTTGGCAGAGTACACGGCTGATGTGGACGGTGTAGGCACACTACGCCTGCTGGACGCCATAAAAACATGTGGTCTGACCAACAGTGTAAAATTCTATCAGGCCTCAACGAGTGAGCTGTACGGGAAAGTCCAGGAGATCCCTCAGAAGGAAACCACTCCCTTCTACCCTCGCTCACCTTACGGTAATACACACACACATACGCACACGTAATGTAGATTCATATAGAAATACACAGTTTGTCCAAAAAATCTCTACAACCATGTGATAGATTGTTTGGCACCTCAGCAGCACTGTTGAGTATGTGTGCGGGTAGGAATATGTGTGTCTGTCTGTACAAGTGAGGGGGATGGGGGGGGGGCTTCAGTGCTCAGGCAGTGTTTGAGCTCTCTACACACACACACACACACACACACAGACAGACACACAGACACACACACAGACACATACACACACCCGGAGGCCAAACGTCTAACTGAGGACTGGAGTGGCTCTCATTTTAACAAAGACACCTTTATATCCATAGCACTCAGCACTCACTTTCAACACACACACACACACACACGCTCGCATGCGCACACACACACGCACACACGTAGGCTATACACGTGTGGGAGCGATCAGGTTTCATGTTCTCTGTTGTCTAAATGCACTTCTCACTGACACTTTCCTCATCTGTCAGCACTCAATCAGAGGCTGCATGGGAGGCACATACCAGCATGAGGAGGGCTGTTCCTTTATTAATTAGTCTTTTAGATGGAGGGCGGTGGGGGTCACCGTGGTGGCCTCCCTTCACCTCCAGCGTACGTCCTGACCTATGGCTTAATCAATGGGCGCCTCCTTTCGCACTTGTTTCCCCCTTCATCACAGGAGGAGGGAGGAGGAGGAGGGAGGAGGAGATAGCAAGGGAGAAAAAAGAGAAGTTTATGTACAAGCCTGCTTTTGGTCAATCAGCAGGAGTCTGTGGTTCTCGGCCCTGATGGTGAAATATGATCTGTGGTACCGCTGGGTTCAGCTCTGACACGTAGCTTGGTTACAACACACAATCCCTTTCTGGCTTATGATCTCTCTGTAGCAGCAGGTTTAAGGAGAAAGGTTACGTGTGTCCACCTGAATAAGTGAATAAAAAATAAAAACTTCACTTGTGCACTGTTGTGGTTCGAACGTGCAAATACAGTGGGTATAAATATGTTTCCGTCTCTGCCCTTCCTGTCTTCCTGTCTCAGGTGCAGCAAAGCTTTATGCCTACTGGATCGTTGTGAACTTCCGGGAGGCCTACAACTTGTTCGCTGTCAACGGGATCCTCTTTAACCACGAGAGCCCGAGGAGAGGTGAGCTCATGGCACAGCTTTTTGGAATACTGATGTGGAAACTGCAGTTGTTGCAGCATCTGAATGTACAGAAGACGCGTGGAGAAGCGTTTTAAATTGAATAGCTTGTCTCATGACAGTTGTAGTACCTTCTTTCTCTGCAGTAAAGGTATGAAAAATGTTGCAGGTTTGATATTTTTCAGTTAAATACAGTTGGTTAAGAGTGAATGTACTATAGGAAACTTCGTCATGTGACTAGAGACGTCCCTGAGGTACAATGACCGGAATATATCATATATATTTTATTATGAAATGAAATCTTCTCAGTGTACGAGGCTGAAATGTAGGTAGAAAACCTACTGCCGAACTCAAACACGTCATAGCCTATAAGGTAAGACTGAATTTGCCATGATTTAACATTGTGCCATGATTTAACAGACACATGCAGTAAAACAGATGGCGAACCATTTGTTGGATTGTGTACAAGTATTTAAGTACTTGTACTATATAAAGTCATTTTGATTCACCGGTGGAGCCAGGTTTCTTCCAAATTCCAACATATATTATGACACATAGTGAGTGGGTTGTGGTCACATTTTTAATATGTGCTCTGAGCCCTGAGGGTCACAGGCGCTGGTTTAACCCGATTTACACGCCACCGCGATCCAAAATGAATACCACATGACTGCAGCCCCAGCGCAGCGCCCAGGTCAGCCGCTCAGGTGTTTATGATTTATCCCCTAATGAAGGCCCTGGCCACGACCCCAGCCAAGGTCAGGGGTCAGCCAGTAAACCCTAATGGGTTACCGCAGATAGATAGGTGTGGGAACTGGTGTCATTTCCAGCCAGTTCAGCAAAGATGGTGTGGTCACCGTTGAGAGTTAGTTGACGTAGTGGACCTGGGAATGATGCGTGGTGGAAAAGAGTGAGCGGAAAGCATGTTGTTCATTGACAGTGGGCGATGATGATGGAGATAAATAGATAATGATCAGATATAGACTGAAACAATTTGTCATTTAACAGAAAATTAATCTACAATAATAATTGGTCAATTTATCAAAAAAAAAATCCTGATTGAGGTAGTAGACGTTGTGTCCCCCCTCTCACACACACACACACACATTTTAGCACACCATGACCTTATAAGGACAAAGCTACGCTCTCGATAACACATCCACAGCCTTTTGGTCTTTGGTCTTCTGCCTCTCTCACTCTACTTTTTTTTTATCATTCTTGCCACACACACAGACATTCTTCCTGTCTTTCTTTTTACTCCTTTCTTCCTCCCACTTGCTTCATTGCATGTCTTCCTCGGTTTTCCCCCGCAGTCAGCGTTTCTCCAGCAGGCCATCGGGTTTGCTCCTGCCACTTCTATTCTCAGAGTTACGGCTGTTGTTGCTCATAAAGCAGGAACGCTGCACTGTGATGTGGCCAGATGTCCCACGGCTGCCTTGCGCAACCCAGTGTGGCGCTTGTGTTGGCTGGATTGGCCAGTGTTTACTCAGGCCTCTGGGGCCTTACATGACCCTGTCACAGCCACACTGAGGGGGCATTTCGCCGTGCACTCCGTCACCCGCAGGAGGCCTTTAACAGAGGAGGAGTTGGTGCTTTGTGCTGGACAACTCTCCCATGGCACAGTTTTGTGATGTTGCGGTGGACGTTTGTACTTAAAAAAAATTCTGAGCGACTGATGTGCGTCAGGGCACAGAGAGAATATCAGCTTTGTAAAAATATTTTCACAAAGCCATTAACACTCCCAGTTTGATTATTTTGTTCACATGTAATGTTAAATAATGCTGGATACTGGATACAAATTCTATCAACAACCTACTCATAAACAAAATAGAATAAATCATAGAATAAATCATAAACAAAATAGAATAAGAGTATATTAAAACTTCCAAAATGCAAATTCACATTTCTCTTGTATTAAGGTGGAATTAGTTTCAAGTTTACAGCTGCATGTTGGACCATTACCTGAACAGGAAATTGAGAGGCCTGCGTCACACCCGGACAAGCAGAAAAATTAGAAAAAAAACATGAAAGATAGAGAAATTTAAATTCCGCTATAGCTAATTATTTAATTAACATTTAAAACTTAACACAAGTCTTAAACCAAACATAGAGTGTGTGGATGATTTGTTTTAGAGCAGTGGAGCAGTAAACATTATTGTACATACAGTATCACATACAGTACATTATGATGCCAGTGCATAGTGTGAGATTGGGACACAGAATTGATATAATTGTGAAAGACGGAAAAAGACAAAACCAACAAAAGCTCAAACCTTGTCAGCAATAAAATCCCTAACATTACGTCCTTAAATGATTCCAGTGTATAGTTCACCACAGGCCAGCGGCGGCTGTATTTTCAACACCCCTTGATTGTCAGCCACACGACAAACCGCTCTGTACAGTGTTTTGAACACTGTCCCGAGCAGATTTATCCATCACCTGTGTGCTGCCAGTCCTGTACCTGCCACATCATTTGTACCTCTGGATTATTCGTTACTCACAACAAAGAAAGTCTGATATGTCAGTTTCACTTGGCCTGACATCACCTCTCACCTCCGACACACACAAACTAACTGTGATGTCATTCTTCCAGAGTACTAGTCTAGTCTAGATGTTTGCTTCAATGAGGACATTTTTCCCTTCAATAACAAGCACACACAGTTGACCATAGTGTGCGCTGAAGTGACTTACCATTGGCCAGTCATGCAGTGTGGCGTGGTGGGATGTGTCACATAGGATGATCTGATGGCTGCTAGGAACAGTACACTGCCCAGGATGACTTCATCCCAGAAGGAATGTGCTTTTGGTTTCTCTCACCGCTCTCACAAACACCTGACTGTTCACCCACCAAGCAGCCAATCCCTATTGTTCAGGAGCGAAAGGTCGGAATGGGACAGTCTAGGCAGAAAAATAAGCTGGTGGAAATCCAACGTAGAGCAAAGCAAACAGAAGCCTGCACACCGTGGTGAGCTCCTTTCTAGCTAGCTTCGTTGTTAGCCATAACAAACAGCCCTCACACTGACTCTGAAGAGGGGGATTAGCGTTAGCAGGGTTAGTAAATGGACTCCACATTTCTCTGACACATGAGACAGTCCAGTACTCGGCAGTTTCTCGGCACGAGCGATCAACAGCGAAATCTGTGCAAATAACTAGTTCGTGTGTTTATTTGGTCATCATGTTAAAAAGAAACACAGCACCTCCAAGGCCTCCAAAATCTAATTTTGTCAGTAGCAGAAAAAAAACAAGTTTAATTTATAGCTATTAGCAGTGTGTTGACCTAAGGTTAGGCTGTAAATCAGCACTGTAATATATTTTGTGTGTGTATCCACCGTTGCTACTACTGACCAGCTTCAGTTGTAGGCAAATCCCCTGGTTTATTTGGGGAAGTCCCATCCATCTCTGTGAGAGCTCTGTGGTTCATGCTTGGCAGTATAGAATAATATACTGTTATGTTAGGAGTGAAGACCAGTTAGCATTTGGGAAGTTAGAATAGCATTGCCATAGTCAGTGCTACCTTTTAAAACACACTCTCACACACACACAGCCACTCAGCCGGTACATGCCTTGGCTTCATCTTTCTGCTTATGTTGAGGTTGAGCCCAAAAGGTCAGATCGCATGATAGATTTGTAAGAGGATATGTTATCCATTTATTGGAGAGGTTATTTTCAAAGGAAATTTTTCAGATGGGAATGACTTGGTCAGGGGGCATCATGGAGGTTTGACAGTGTTGGAAGTTGGAATTCAACACAGAGTTGGCCCTTTTTGTTTTTGTTTGTACGATTTTGAGAAAAGGTTCAGTTAGAGCCCAGTCTGATGACAGAGATCTTTCCCCCATCCACATGTTCCACCACCGTATGTCACGTTGCCACAATGGTGCTTCTCTGCGTCTTTGCTTTAGTTGTCGTAAGGTATGTCATGTGATCATCGAGGGTTCTACTTTTAATAGTCAACAATGACGCTCTCAGATCAGTGTTTGTTATCCCAGATCACTATGGTAACCAATAGTCTTGGTGACTGAGAGGTTGCTGACTGAAGTAATAATGGAATACTTTAAGTTTCGGACAACCAGTCGCCTCTCTCACACGTTGCCAGACTTTATCATAACAGGAGGATAACCAAGCCCCAAGATGTTTCTCAATGGTATTTTGCGTAACGCACAATGCAGCTAGACACAATTGCGTCTTTGTTTTCCATGCTTGAGCGAAACACTTTGTCTTGTTCACTCTGAGTTCTGAAATGGGAAGGTGGTGCTGCCAGTGCTCAAGTTCAAGAAAAACATGTATCATCTACTCCCCTTTCTTGCTCCACACCTTTGCACACCCATTTGTATCCAGCTTGCTGCATCATACCCAATTAAAACAAAGTCCCTTTCTTTGCCTTTGTCTTTGCAGCCCTCTAGCTTCATTCCAACCCTCTTTGCATAACATTTCTCTCTGTCTGCGCCCTTCCTGTCAGTTGAGTCAGCCTAGAATGAGGACAGCAATCTGTCAGGTGTGAATAGATGCTGTGTTGGCAGAGCTGAGCACATGACCTATCTTGGATATAATGCAGATATTCTCCCCTCATCAAGTCTCCAGAGATCAATTGGAACGTGCATTGTGCAATAACAGTGATGGCAGATACTGACAAGTCTTTGGCCTTGGTGGAATTTGGCCAACCCCTGACCCGAGAAAGGTTCCTCCTGCAAAATTCCTCACTCAGTACTCCTGCAATTCAGGTATTTGTTCATTACTCAGTTCAGATAAAGACGAGGGGTATGAGATGAAATGAGACCATGTTCATATTAGATAAATAGGTCTGTTAAGTCGAACTAAATCCTTGAAGATGTGGGAATGAAAATTAAGAGTTGAATTTTTTGCTCCAGATCTGTCACTCCCTTGGGCTAGGGCTCAAAGACGGAGCGATATTATGGGATTTGCAGTTATAGTTGAATTCCAGGTGTGTTAACTCTGCTTTCAGGTAACCTTAAGGGTTTCTATGACAACCCTGCAGCCATCAAAATCATGCCTCAGCTATTTTTCTTTACCACCTGCAGAACGTTGCCAGTTGAGACAAGCGCACAACCAAAATGAATCTGCTGTCAAATATCTGGAAAATATATTGACTGAAACTTTCTTTCAGTTTTCGTCAGAACAGAAACTGCTCCGCAGTTCTGTTTCTGGAATGTGGTTCCACGCAACACTCTAAGTTACCAAATCACTCTGCACTTTTGTTAAAAAAAGAATTTAACATTTAGAATTTTTCTGCAGGTCAGATTTACATAGTGATGAAAAACATAGGGGAAGTGTAAATTTGAAAGCAGACATTTGTCCTGGGAAGGCTATAGATGCTCTATATTTTCAAGTATATTGTGGAAGTGATGGATCTTCACAGTATGAAGACAAATCTTACAAGTCACCGTTTTTCAGCAGCATGGATCTAACAGAACGTGTTGAGTAAACAGGGCCACTAAATCCCCTCAGACTCACAGTCCTCTCTCTGACTCCCTCAGACCAGAACTCCCAGCTGACACCTCCCATCCCTATTCTGGGTCCATCGTGACCAGCTTTACATTATATTTACATTTTACATTCCATTACATCGGAACCCCGCACATGACTCCTCACCAAGCTCGCTGTCTTTTTTTCTCCTTATACTTCTGCCCAGCTGTGCCAATGAAGCCTGTACGTTACGTTCTTCCCGTCACTTCTTAGTCCAAAAAATTAAAAGGAATGATGGAAAAAAAGAAAAAGAGACAGTTAAGTGAGAATGAGAGTGAGAGTGAGAGAGAAATAGTGTGAGTGTCAGTTTCTGGCAAGGGTTTTGCTGCCTGCTCAGTTTTCACGGCCCGTGGTTTTATTAGACTTTCCGCCTGGCTGTGGGCAAGGTTAAACATCCACTGCTCGCCCGTTTGGGTTCGAAACCCTCCGTTAGCCCCTCTGGCTCCCCGCCTCCACCTCCTCCTTCTGGTTTTCCTGCGGTGCCGCTGCCAGTAAAGGAAACACATTAACACCCGGGCTAGTAACAGTGTAGGCTTTGTCCACGGCCAGGCAGGCTGGTCCATTAGGCCCATGCCCTGGTCCACGCCGCACCAATTAGAGAAGGCAGGGAGCGGAGCCACTCCAAACAGAGGTGTGAGCTTTACAAGGAGACTACAGGTGTGCTTGGGGGAAATAATGGACTTTATTACTGATCGGGGGGGTTATATGTTCAACTGTGTCCCTCTGACACCTTTTTAGGAGCCAACTCGGCTCTGCAGAGTTTTGACAACCTGCACGTAACCTGCAAAATTTAGCTTCCCTTGGCCGTTGGATCAGATCAAACTCATGCCTTCCAGTTTACTGAAGTTACCACTCTGAGCTCTTGTTACATTGCCTCACCCACCAGGTCCATTTACTTTGTACAACGTATGGATGACTGCAACTAATGAAAATTGTGTAGTCTATCAATCATTTCTGATGAATATTCAGTCTTAATAAAATGAACATAGTGTGAGTTTCCAGAAACAAAAATAAATGTCTTTAGATCATATCAACAGTTCATAACTCAGGCATATTTATTTATTTACCAGGGATATAGAACAGAAAAGCACTTGGCAAACAGAAGAATAGCGAGGGCGTCAAGTGTAAAACTTGAATACTTAGATTTGAGGAGGTAAAAAGTTTGTCTCTTTTGCTTGATGACTCAGGATAAACTTGTTTTCTTAATTGAGGAGGACTCAGGTTGGATGCTGGTTTGTCAAGCTGTTAATGTGTATACTCCTCATCACTCTTATTCTTCATTTACTTTTGACTTTTAGGGGAATTTTAAAACACTCACTCCCTGTCTGAGGAGCTCTCCTCATGACTCCTTAAATTGATCCTTGTGTGTAAAATTGGTGGAGTTCCCCTTTAAACCGGGGGTGTCAACTGGTCTCAATGTCAAATGATTAATTGTTTAATCTTCTCATCCCTAGAAAAGCGATGAGAACATCAGCATGTTCCTGTGCGTCTGATAAATATGCATTGTACCCTGTGATGAGATAAGAGCCTGTCTCCCTTATGTTGATGAGAACAAAGCTGACAATCACAGATCATCAGTGGCACATGAATGATTGGTAAGCATTTGAATACAGTTAACAGCAGTTGTGGTACCTGCTAGAACAGATGACCTGCCAGATTAGAGAATGGCCCCGGGGCCAAATCATGCCAAGTCAAGACAGGTCTGACATCATAGGGGGTTTCCATCATTAATCTATCTGCGCTCTGTAGGCAGATGCTATTTCCTAAAATGTGTCGATAACATTGATTCAAAGAACTGAGAACAATTGAAGATGGTGACACTTTTTGTTTTATTAGTATTTGTAGAGTGATCCAGGGGAAGTCTGAAGACTGCACAGAGCCTCATTTTAACTTTATATACGCAACGTGGTGACAAAGCAATGTTGACATGGGGACCATGTGACCCGCCACCAACACACAACATGCTGTATTTTCTCAAATAAGCGTGTCTAACCTTCTCTGGTCTGTCTTTACTCAGGCTGCCCAGAGCTGGTGCTTTCCTATGAAATAATGACTACAAATTTGGTGCATTCGCATGATTGGGTTCATGGGATTTTCCTGTGTCTGAACGCAGGCTCTGCTCCATGTCAGGGCAACAGCGATGCAGTGTCGAGACAGAGCCACGCTATTATGGCAGGAATGGGTGCAGAGCTAAACGGCAACATGTTATCAAGCCCGACGAGTTTAAAAAGCAGCATGTTCAAGCTCTTAAGAGGTCCTGAAGAGGTTCACACAAGGCTGTGGGAGATTTATGTACAGTGGAGATGTTGTGTCCGCTAAAAATAGCTAACTCTTTGATGCAGCCTTCGAGCTTTCCTTTGAAATTGTATTTTCACATATCCCCACATACAGTATCTGCCATTTTGGCTCATGAACATAAGACAGAGGAGCCTAACCAAAGTAAAACCCCTCGAGCGCTAATAGGCTGTCTCAACCGAGATGGTGGCATTATTAGTCGTGACACCCTAATATTTGGTGTTGATTTCCATCAGTGTAATGCTTTGTTTGGGTTGGAGGGTTGGGGCATCTATTCGCAGGCTCACCGCAGCATCTTTTCCCCTGCAGCAGGACTTGAGAACACGACACCGCCCCAAAATACCTCTAATTCTGCTAATGGCATCGAAATAGTCACTGGGAGCTCATTTGATTTCCCGCAGATAATATTGCCACATGTGTCGAATCAGAATGAGGATCACCACGGGGAGATCTGGCAGATGAACCTGCAGTTGGTGCACGGAGTCTGGACTGGACACTGTACCGCCAGAGTCAGGGTGGTCTTCTTCAGTTGTCATTTTCCTGTGGAACTTCCCTGTTAGGTTTTTTTTATTTTTTTGGCAGAGTTGACAGACTGATGCTCTGAGATTTGTCTTGGCCTTTAGCCTAGATTTGACACTGAAACACTGAATTAACTGGGGAAAATGGGAGAGAATGAATCTAAAGGAGTCTTGAGGCTGTAATGTGAGGTGGAAAGGAATTGATTTCACTCGCGGTGGCTTTTAGCTTCAGTTTTTGCTTTGGCTAAAAAGAGTTGGGGAGTAGTAGAGGTTTGGAAGGCTCTCTCTCTCTCCTCTCTCGCTCTATATGTCTGCATGTGTGTGTGTTTGTGTGTGATGCAATGGAGTGTTTCTTAGAAGTATGGTAGAGATCAAACATTTTGAGCAAAGGCTTCAATATAACTTATCGACTTCATGTTTCTTTGTTTCTAAATGTGTGTGTGTGTGTGTGATGGACCATGTCGAACCTCTGAGATATTTAGATTTCTTGTAAACTGTAACTGAATTCAGAAGATGCCAATAAACCACTTTTACTATATCTGCTTTAGGTTCAAACTTTGTGACCCGGAAAATTACTCGCTCTGTGGCGAAGATCCACCTGGGCCAAATTGAGGACTTCAGTCTGGGCAACCTGGACTCCAAGCGGGACTGGGGCCACGCCAAAGACTACGTGGAGGTAAAACACTCACCAGAAGGATTACACAAAAACTGCACACACACGCGCACATAGTGAGTCGACCAGGGTTCAGATGTGCACATAGCATTACTGGCATGTTTTCCCAGATCATTTGAGGCCGTAATATGTGATCTGCGTGAAGTCTCCTATGATTCTCTGCCAAAAGAGAAACAGAGATAGAAAAGGAGAGGGGGGGCGGGAGGAGAGAGAGAGGGCTGCATGCTGTGAGGCCACAGATTGCACTCTGGTTTCCCACAATTCACCCATGTCCCAGATCCCTTCAGGCCCCCATCACCATTCCCCTGAACGCCCGCAGAAGAAAGAGAAATATTAAGGGAATGCCGCGTCCCGGGGACGATGACAGAAATATGGTGTTTGTGTTCATGTAATGGTGCCAGCAGCAAGCAGCGAGAGGAGAGGGGAGATAAAACGAACAGTGGGGTCGTCTTGTCCAGGAGCAGACAGAGCTCAGTGTTTTTGGATCTGTGCACATTTTTCCCAGTACATGTGTGTGTGTGTGTGTGTGTGTGTGTGAGGGAGCAATAGCATAAGGTTGGAACACGTGCATGTGGCCGGCGGAGATGAAAGACTCGACGGGTTGCCATGTTTGACAGCAGACCCCTCACAGCGGGCCGTGTTGTCATTTGGAGGTGATGTGGCGGAGGTGGCAGGGGGCGCTCTTTGAGATGGGAGTTGGGGTGAGAAGGTTGCGGCGGGGGAAGCTCAGTTGAGCCTCAGGCCACAGAGCAAGGTCACCGCGTCAGAGCAGGGAGGTAGTGAACTGGCGTTTCCCGCTGTTTGGGTGGGGTGTGGACGAGTGGGCCTGTGATGCTGGAGGACTGTTACTCCATTATATCTGACCTACACTGAATAATGTTGCCTCCTGTGGGAGGAAGTCTGACTTTAGGTGGGACTAGTGAAACGTTATTGCTTTTAAATATGGATCTATTTGTGTGATTTCATATCCCAGTCGTATATTGAGATCCAGAGTATATCTAAAGTTATATAAGTATAGAGTATATAAGTTATATACCATTCACACAGTGAGCGTGACTCAAGTCGTTGGGTCACATTCAGCGGGTTTCTAATCCTTTTATTTTTAGGTTTGTCTGACTGTCTCGTTGTCTTCTCGCCTATTACCTTCAACCCTGTGTATGGGTTCGCATGCACTTGCCTGTCCTGGGCAACCGAGCTTGAGATGCTCCAGGTTTCCTGTGGGAGAAACAGACATTCCAGCCCTGGTGAATCAGGCACCTCCTTGCTGCGCGTCTCCAGTTTCGGAAAGGCGGATTTCGGGAAGCCAAACAGAAGCCTGAGGAGCTGAGGGGAATTGAGGTGGAAGTGGGGGTGGGTGGGGTGGGGTGGGTTGGGGTCTGGTGCAGATGAAGGCAGGAGGCAAACAGACGTGTGTTTGTGCAGCGTTTGTACATTATGCATAAGTGAACCATCTCTCCTGCTGAAAGTCTGGCCCACCCTGCGCACCATCAAAGGCCAGGACTGTCACCACCACTCGGCTCCTTGCCTCTCTCTCTGTCTCACTTTGAAATATCCATCCATCCAGCCAGCGTCAGCAGCGTGTTACCATGGCAAAGCCAAACATCCAGCAATTTGTAAACAGAACCATGTGTGTCTGCTTTAGGCTGACAACTGCTCCCCCCCCAAGTCTCCCACTCCTCACCCCACCCAGGACAGGGAAATTGCTTGTAATTGGCTGTGGATGGATTGCGGGTGGCAGGAGAGGCGTGCTGTGTGTCTGCTCTAACGACGTCTGAAGGCGTGTGGCTGGCTGGGCATCGTCTCAGCTGGGTATCGGGTGTCCGTCCCCGGCAGGCAGACGGACCTCGGGCTACCCGGCTTCTCTCAATGGAGCCCTTTATTATTATCACGGTATTATGGGATACATGCTGAACGCTTCAGTATAAAATCAGTAGTTAAAACGACTTAAATCCTCCTGATCTCATTTTCCTCTGTGGGGATTAAGCTTTGGACTCTCTCAGTTTTGTGAGTGCGTTTGCTCTCTTTCATTTCTTTGTGTGCCGTTCTCTGTGATTTGGTGCGATGGAGCGGATTTCTGGGAAATAACGAAAACTCACAACCATCAGGCTCAGAGTCAGCCATCTTTCTTTTGCTCTCCCATGGTGGATACAGCTGTTTGGACCCCCCGCCCCCCCGGCTGCAGAGAGCCATTTCCTGTGTGGAGATGAGGGTTTGCTGGGAGGGAGCAGGAGCAGGAGCAGGAGACGGCCTGGTGATTTTGGCCCTTTCTCTCCTCTCGGGCTTCATCCTGCTTCACCTCCTCTCTGTCTTTCTGTCTGTTTCCTCTCCCGCCTTGTGTTATTTTTACTTTATGTCTCTCTTTCCTCTTAACCTTTTACTTTTAGTGTTTCGCACTCCTAAAGAGCTGCGTCACTGCGTCAGCGGTGCGCCACCAGTCTGTCGCTCGCTCCTGCTCGCCACTCATTGGGTGAGCAGTTACCACCCAGTTACCTAGTTGACGTCTAATAAGCGGCTCTTATTTTACCCCTGACAGGGGCTGGCGTTGCTGTTCCTTACTATTGTAGTGGACCAGAAACTGTTGCCAGATGAGATGTACTGCAGCTGACCCCCCCACCCCGCCCCCTTCTCTTGTCTTGTTCACGTATTTATTTTAAAAATATAATTATCTGTGAAAGTTTGATGTTTTGGAATGTCCTTGCAGTTTTTGTGCGTGCGTGTGTGTTTGTGTGCGTGTTGCCCCTGTGTGGCAGCAGCCGCCTGATTCCTGGCATTGTGTGGAGGCAGCGAGGTGACAGGAGAGCCCAGATGGTGTCATTTTTCACCTCCTTTATTTTTCTTTTCCTTTTTTGTGTCATAGCCGCCTTTCTATGCAGTAATTGTTACAGATGAGGCTAATTAGCCAATCACGGCGCAGATCAGAGCCAATCACAGATGATTGATGAGCGCGCTGGGCCATTCATCACATTTTCCTGGCCCGGGAGGTGACAGGCTTAGGAACCTGTTACAGTAGGTTGGACATTCTACGTCTGAGGAACTTGTCCAGTTCAACTGAGCGGGCGAAAAAGGGCCTTATTATCTTTCTGAGAGACAGACAGACAGACAGACAGACAGACAGACAGACAGACAGACAGGACGTCAGACTTGATGGACACTGGATGTTTTGGAGGAGGAGATCAAGCGTAAGACTTGTCAGTGTTGGGTGCGTGTTTAGGTCTGTTAGCTTTTTAACATGAGCCTTTATGAGTTTTGAGGAAAGAATGGATAAAAGTAAACAGAACAAACCCCAAATTTCCACCAATTCATACTGCTCATGTTGCAGTGGGGCGAAAGTGGCCTAAGAGCTGAGCCACATAATTTGGACAGAACTTATTTATTTTCATAGTTAATGAATCAATATGTGACTGATTGCTTCATAAATAGATCTAGCATTAGATCCAGAATGTTAACAAAATATTACAAAATATTACGAATATTACGAATAGTAGTCTTCACAGAATCTGCACTGATATTTTAAAATGTAAAAATTGAATGGGTGCAATGGGTGCATGGAATGGTCTTCAGTCTTTCCACCGCTAAAGCCACATTTTTTAATTTTTATGAGAAGTTTGAAAACGATTTCAGACACACCCTGTGACATGTTGCATTGTCGTTGTGTGTGTGTGTGTAATGTGGGTGTCCAGACCTTTACAGCAGTGATTCAGGGAGCTGATAAATACCTCTGCCTGCTGTATAAAGTTTTAATAAACACAGCTGGAGTGGTAAAGAGCTAA
This sequence comes from Trinectes maculatus, assembly GCA_016785345.1. Taxonomy (NCBI): domain Eukaryota; kingdom Metazoa; phylum Chordata; class Actinopteri; order Pleuronectiformes; family Achiridae; genus Trinectes; species Trinectes maculatus. Next base: position 125,924 of record JAFBJQ010001419.1, read on the forward strand.
AATGGGAACTAATAGGGCGGCGGAGAGGGGGCATTAGGTTTCATCACCAAAACCTCCAGAACACTTCCAAAGCCCCGACCCCTCAACCCCTCATGCATCAGCACACCCCCACTGGTACATTCAAACTATCATCCTTTGAAAATAGTGTGCATTTGTGTATGTGTATGTGTGTGTGTGTGGGGGGGTGCATGTCAGTTTGCAAATGTGTAGGTTTGGGCTGAGTGTTGATCATATACTGAGGGATTCAGTGACAGAAGCTCCTGTCATGCTGACTTTGCATCCCACACAAGTAGAATTGGCAAGCAACAGGTGTGCACATGCACAAATGTATGTGTGAGTGTGAGTGTGTGTGTGTGTGTGTGTGTGTGTGTGTGTGTGTGTGTGTGTGTGTGTGTGTGTGTGTGTGTTAATTGCAGGCGAAATTTGACCTGTGGCCTAAACAGCTCAATAAATTGGGGTTTGCCCCCCTGTGGTTCAGTGTAGTAAAACCTGAAATGAGTACATGAAGACACAAGCAGAGTCGCACACACTCTGGGCATATATCACCAAGATGTGCATTTACAGTGCAAACATAACTGAATCATTGTATCTCTTTGAAATCAATAAGAAGACGGTGAAAAAAGTTTTCAGTTGAAAGGCGTCGGGTGATAAACAGTGTGGGGTTGTTGGGTTGTTGCTAATAAAAGCCTGACACATACGTACAGGCGCATGAGCTGTGCACTCTGAGGGACGGCTGAGGGAGGTGAGATATGATGACCTCAGTAATGAATTGGGTGAGAAAGTTGAAACAGGGAGGCACTCTTGCCCCACGTTGCCCTCATGTGTCCAGATCCTAAATCATCAGCCATGGGGTGAGTATTTACTGTGGCATCGTACCAGAGGGACAGAGCAGGAGGCTCAGAGGGAGTCACACAGCAGAGGAGTGATGGATATGTTCACAGTGCATATAAATTACACATAATGGAAAGATGACTCCCTCTCTCTGCTCTTACTATGGGAGAGCAGAGAGAGCCATGATAGGAGTGATTCTGGGGTTATTGCTTTTAGTGAAGGGGCCACTGTCAGGTTCTGCTGAGTGGGTGTGGGGTGGTGTATGTTTTTACATGGATGTGTTTGGGGCTTACGTTTCAGCTGGAACCTCTGGAGCCGTAAAGGAAGAAACCCGATGCAGGAGATGTCCTCATATCTGGGGTGAGAGTCAGGGATTCTCAGAGGCTCTGTCCAGTTCTGTTTATTTCCCCTTTTTCCCAGTTTGTATCTGGCACTGCGGCGCCGCGTGATTGGCTGAAAGAGTCCATCAAAGCTGCAACTGGCAAAACACAGCTGGTAACAGGAATGACCAAAACATATACTGAAAGTCCCTCTGTGTTGATCAGGGATTTTTCTACTGTGGCTAAAAAGATTTAAAAAAAAAAAAATTCTAGTCTTGAAGTTGAATTTTCGAGTCGAATATTTTCAGTCAGACAATAACATCAAAGTTAAAATGAAAATAAAATATTTTTTTTAATTGTTCTTGTTTCCTTTGCTCAGTCTCCTCCAATACTCCATATGATTGTTTACGACATCATGTGGTTAGCTGGGACCCGTGAACTTGTTTCTGGTTCGCTTGTTAATACTGTGGTCCTGCACCTTTAATCCCTGTTTGTCCCTGAATGACTCCTTTTACTGATAAACAACTGCAGCCATTATGTGGAGTCCAAAAATAACCGATCGCTTTCGTTTGTCATTGTGTTTGTACGTGTTTCTCTGTGTCCTCACTGATGACGTGACAAGGTTTTTGTTGTTGGTTTCTTTTTAAGAATATCAAACCCTCTTATCACTGCTCTTCACAGCCTGACTGTAATCTGGCCATCAGCACTGATTGTCAAGACAAGGAAGTATCTGTACTTTTAACTCCTTCCGCCTTCAGCTGCGAGGAACATTTTTTTGCTTTGATTTTTTTTTCTTTTGTCATCTTTATCACTAAGTCATTGTAAGAAAAAAATAGAAGTAAACTTTTCTTTAAGTGTGCTGTTACACAGCTATTTATGCTTCAGATTGTGGACAGACATCAGGACCTGATGTGTGCTGATCCCATTCTTCTGGCCCCTTTGATGTGTTGTCTGTTTTTATTATCTGGTTCTCTTCTGAGTTTTGGTTCACATTCGGAGTTGCAGCGTTTCACACATGACTGCACTTGGCTCTGTTCTCACTGCTTAATCTGCCCAGTGGCAGAATGAAGCAGCGATGAGTTACTGCCCTCTTCCTTTATTTGTCTTTTTTTTATTCAATAAAACATTAAAAGCCATTATCTTATGAAAAAGCCCTTTGTTAAGGGCATTGTCAATATAGAAACAAACTGCACATGATGCAGTAATATTAAGTAATATTATTCATGACCATGTGGGTTGTGATAAATCAGTTGTGTTAGAAATACAGACAATGTGCCATATACACAATAATATCACAGGAAATGCTCTTATACTCACTACTAACTGAACTTTTTAAGCATCTTGTACTTGTGAAGTTTTAATGCAGTTTTATGTAAGCCATCATGGCAACTTTATTAATTGTTTGTCCCACAATCATGATAGCTACAGGTTAATACTAGTCTACAGATGGCATGGCAAAGATTTTTAACTGGCTAAAAAGACTCTGGTATTAGGACTTTATTTCCTTAGTGTTCTTTTTTCCTTTTAAAAGTCCTTTTATTGCAATACAAGCAATCATCTGGATTATTTCTGTCCACAATTTTTAGCATGATACCTTCATTTGAAACTCTGAAAACAAGAGAAATAATCTTATCAATTGGTTATTCAGTTATCATCATTATCAGCGACATTGAGTATTTTCGAGGTTGGGGTGTGTGTGTGTGTGTGTGTGTGTGAGAGAGGCAGCAGCAGCAGCAGCAGCAGCTGGCCTCCTCCCTCAGACTGACAGGCCTAAGCTCTCCCCTGCTGGGTAGAGGATGAAAGCAGATGTTCTACTCCTTCTTCTCCTGCTCTGTTTTTCTCTGCGTTCTCCTCACCCGCCCTGTGTAACCAGAATCCTCAGCTTTCATATGGAGCCTGCAGGACAGTTTGCTAACTGGATTCCTGGAGAAAGCAGAGGCACGTACACATGGACACAGTGGCAGGCGTATCATATATAGGCATTAAGCCATCCACACAGATACTGTGCCTACTGTACATGCACACATATAAAACCTCCAGCTCTGCAGTTGTGAGCCGTTTTAGATATTTTTATGGTTTCTTTAGCTTTTTAAAAAAAACAAGATATAAATATTTCCATACTCGAAAATACCACCAGCATAAACATATATTATATAAAAATAGGAGACGGAAAGAAATGACTCAAATCTTCATTCGATGAAATACTGACATCATCAGGTCTGTAAACCTTTAGAGCAGTGATTATAGTTGGTATGGCTCCTGCTGCCAGATCTTATTCTCTGTTTGTTTACAGGGGCATGACAAGCACTTCTACATGACAATTTATATCCATTCAGTTGACTTTAAATTGGTTTCACATTTAGGTTTATTAGTTTCCAACTGCATGAATTTTTAAAAATTGTCATAACATCGACTAATTGTTGTGAAGTTGTTTTTTTTGACTTTCAGCTTGTTTCACTGGATTTACACTCGCTGCTTTCCTGCGGCTCAGTGCTGTGTTTCAACAGGTGTGCTATGTAACGTGGCTTTTGTTTGGGCTGAAATCCTACACACACACACACACACACACACACACACACACACACACACACACACACACACACGCATACTTGCAAACACATCTTCACACACAAACACACCAAGCAACAGCGAGTCATCATACCTCCCACCTGGATAGGAGCAGAGAAGAGCAGAAGGAGACAGGGGTGAAGGAGCGGGGGAAATGGATGAAGGGGGGTGGGGGTGGGGGGTGGATGTCTCCAGGGGGTATAGGTGATGGAAAGACTCTCCACCCTGCAGGGAGCTTAACAGGCTCAGGGAGAGAGTGTGGAGACTGAGCTGGGGGTGATGAGAAGACGTGTGACAGAGACAAGGTGTGTGTGTGTGTGTGTGTGTGTGTGTGTGTGTGTGTGTGTGTGTGTGTGTGTGTGTGTGTGTGTGTGTGTGCGCACATGCTTCACTTTAGCCACATTTGCGAACAGTAACAATTTGTTCTATGCCACCTTACTTACTTTGTAATTAATATTTGCATGAACTCAGCACTTTTTAAAAACTTTTTTTAAAAGCACTTGCTTTTTAACTCCTATAACATTAGTATGTTTTTAGTGTCAGCTATTGATAGTCAATGCAGCTGTGTGTGTGTGTGTGTGTGTGTGCGCACACATACTTCACTTTAGCCACATTTGCCAACAGTAACAATTTGTTCTATGCCACCTTACTTACTTTGTAATTAATATTTGCATGAACTCAGCACTTTTTAAAAACTTTTTTTAAAAGCACTTGCTTTTTAACTCCTATAAGATGAGTACGTTTTTAGTGTCAGCTATTGATAGTCAATGCAGCCACAGTCTAGTAGTTGATAAAACAAGTACTGAACAGATACGTAGTCTGGGTGGGGTAATGCTACCATATGTTTATGGGATGGGATCATACTGTACTGCATGAAATGAAGGAGAGCTGTTGTCCATAGCTGAGAGGCTGAGACCACATGAGTGAGAGGCAGTGTGAGAGGCACCCTAATGTAATAATCTCTCCCAGGCATTGGCGTGTGTGTGTGTGTGAGTGAATGTGTGTGTGTGTGTGTGTGACATTTTAGGGAGTAGCGGTGTGAGTCAGGGAGTGAAGTGAATCCTTCACTGGTCCAGCAGACAGCAGTGATGGAGTGGAGGGATATTCACGGGGGTAGAGGGTGGGTCATCTTGTTTTAATTGTCTGGACGACTCTTTGGGACTGGAATGTGTGTGACCTCCTCTGTCTTGCGCCTTCACACTCCCTGCGCTCGCTCTCGGAGCGCCTCTCGCTCCGTCAGGCGGCCGAGCAGCTCGTGGGAAGATTCTCCGTCCAGACTGCGGGTCGTCACAATCGAGCCAAGTATCACAAGCGCTCAGTCCCACTCAGCTCTTTTCACTCTCGGACTGCTCTGTCTCCGTCTCTGCTGCATTTTTCTCTGGCTGACTGACTGACCCCTTTAATACCCATTTTCCTGCGTGACACTTTCACCTCTCCTTCTGGGCAGATAAGTCAGTATATACATAGGTTCGCCTGTGTAATCATGTTTGCAGGATGTAGCTTTCAGCATTTTTGTCTCACCGCTGTGGACGTTTAAATAGTTGATAACAGCATGTTAATTTCAGAACATTTATTTACTTTTATATTACAACCAGAAAATAAACCTTGTTTGTGTTGCTGCTTGTAGACAGACCTGTCATTTCTGCTTTATCTGTTTTGTATTTAAACACGGTTCCTGTCCAAACATGATAAAAACAATTTCAACAGAAAGTTTCTTATATCTTATATTGCCTTTTCCTGATTCATTTTTAATTTCTTAAAATCCATATTCAAGCTTTTAGATTCTGCTTTGATCATAATATGCACTGTTTATATTACATTATTAGAAATGAACGTCTGGATGTATGATCAGCATCAGCTGTCTGACAGTAAATTAACTTTATTGAGTTGTACACTGCAGCAGAATCACACTCCCTAATCCCAGTAATTGAATCTGTTTGGTTTCAACCCCATGACTGTTGCCTTTGTCTTATTGCGATGCTCTCAGAGCTCCCTGGTCAAGCAGAAGTTCCTGATTTAACAAGCGGACGGTGTTGTTTTTCGGAGCTGAACACAGTTCTGGGTATGGAGCGGCATTTTCCTGCCAGGCACAGGGAGAGCAGAGAGCAGAGAGCTGCCTGTAGTCTATTGAGCGTGGCAGAGACAGCATCCCAACCAGTCCACTTCAAACAGGCCTGATGGCTTTAATGGAATGGAAACATTTGTTGGGTCACAGCACTGAAAGCCTGCCTTCCCTCATCGCATAACACCAAATGGCTTCCTCATGTTGTCTGCTTTTGATTTGACTTATAGTGGATCCACGTCCACACAGGCTTATGATATTAAACCGGGCATATGGCACACAAGCTCCCACACACAGACATTTTACACTTGCAAACATACTGGCATGCACAAACACACATGTTTGCAATATGCCATTGCAGGCGATCGGGGGAACGGGGTCATGGTAATAAACAAAACGTTGCACTTGTGTTAATATCGTGAACACAAATTCGCACAGGTGCACAATGTGATGTCGAATGAAACGAGAGGCGGCAACGCACGTTTGCAACCAGGTCTGAGACCAGTGGATAATAGGTGGCGAAATGGCGTGCAGAGTTGCATGGCTGATGGATGAGGAGGTGGTTGACATGGCGCTCTGAGCCGCTCTCAGAACCACAACGAGGCTTTCACTCAACGCTGCTCGCATTCAACTCTATCCTTATTAAAACAGCCGCGATGGAGAGCTGTGTATTTGCTTTTAGAAGGTGGGACTTTCTCAGGGAGTGTCAGGGATCCCTTTTTTAATTAAGTTGCTGCAGCAGTGTGAGTGTGTGTCTGTGTGTGTGTGTGTGTATAACCTGAGGGGAGGCTCAGTCTTTGACTTGCAGTGATAGCGGTGGTTTGTTTTCATTCTAAACGTACCCCAGCGTTACTGCTATTGCACCTTATTTGACCTCAGCTTGACCCCGGCCGTCACCTCTCCCCGACCCTTCTCTCAATGCCACGGCTGATTTTTTTTTCCTTTTCTTTCTCTTTTCCAGTGACACCTCTGTGTTTGCCTTTGCCATTCGTCACATCCTCTCCTTCCATCTTGCCTTCCCTCTCTCTCTCTCTCTCTCCTGGTTTTCCCCCTCCACCTCTTTTTTTATTTTTTTACCCGCTTCACAATCCCTTACTCAGCTTCCCGGCACAAACGTGCACGGAGCCGTCGGGCGCACGCACGTGGATGCACACACACTCACTCAATCAAAGTGAATGACTGCACATTTGTCTTGACAGTGGCTATAAAAAGAGCCTCCCACGAAACGCTGCAGTCCTCTCATTATGTCATTACCCATCCATAGCAGGCAGCTCTCCGACTTCTGTCTCCTTCTTTAGCTCTCTCCTCTCTGCCACAGTGCTTTCATTCATGTCCTTTATGGCAGATAAACAGAAGAAAAGGAGTGAGGGACAATGAGAATAAAAGAAAATATATGTGATCAGTGCTTTGGAGTGAGAAGTGGTGACATGTGCCATGGCGGAGGGGGAATCCCAAGCTCTCCCTCGTGGAGCGGAGGCTCCATGGCTCCAGGGGGCAGGCCGGCTGAAGTGTTTGTTTATGTCTGTGGGCCGGAGGGGAGAGACAGTGGCCATGTTCAGCAGCTACATGAAAGGCCCCGTGCGCTCTAATGAGACGTAATTGCCATGCGCGCGTGTTTATGAGAAAGCGAGGGAGCGAGGAGGACAGAAAAGCAGAAGCATGTTTCACCCTGCCCGTGTTTACGCCGCCGCGTCTTTTCACAGTGCAACAGTTTGCCTCGTTGCCCTCCAAACCAGCGCAACCGCAAAGTATAGAGCTCATAGATTGGCGACTGTCACGGCCTGTCACGCTGGTTTGATTCCCCGAGATGCTGAGCTGTACACTTGTGTAACACGACACGAGGTGGCTGGCGTAGTCTCTCATACGCCGGCCACGTGGCTGGAAGGAGGCAAAAATACAGATGATACAAGTTCATCTGTGTTATAGTCATCGCTGTTAATACTTTTGTTACTTTATGTTTTTAATATTCTAAAGAAATCCCATTGTAAGACTAAAACCAAAACCCGTTACAGTGTCGAGCCTTCCATAATTTGACCAGTGTGTTTATTAATGCCGTAACCCCATCACTACATGATCTCGGACACGGCTTTTTGTTTCTCTCAGCGTGTTTGAAGAGTCACCTCAGTGCCCTCTATGAGTTAAATAAAATGCACATGTGGAGTGACTTCAAAATAAAGCGCACAATGGACACAAATCACCCAATGCTTATTTTCGTCCCCTCTATTGATTATTGAAGCCATTATTTGCCACTGTGGCGAACATGTGCTTAACATATTTTCACCATCAGGAAGTTAGCTGAATCACTGAGCTGTTGTTTGTGTGCTTTTGTTTTGTCAGGTTTTCAGGTCACAGTGACTGATCGGTCATTGTTGGTATGACAACACATATAGAAAACAGTTGAGTCTTATGGCTCCGTACTAATAAAACTTAATCCTAATAATAAAATGTAAACTTCCTTTGTGAACATTCAAGATGTGAAGCATCACGTGACCTAGCGTCTATAAAGTGGATATTGGGAAGCTGTGCCGTCTGTCATGTCATCTGCATTGGCAGACCATGATGAGCTGTTTAATGACCTGGAACTGGAAATATGACTGTTTGTATTTACAGGCCATTAAGAGCTTTCCACTGGCATTCACACTCCCTGACCAGAGAAAACACAGGCAGCTGCACGGCAAGCACCAGACTGCGTGTACTGTACTCTGCCACCGCTGAAAGCTCTCTCTATCTGTGCATGCATCTGTGTCTGTCTGTGTGTGTGTGTGTGCGTGCATGAAAGCTCGCTGGCCCAAAATAGCATGCGCCCCTAATTACGGCGGCAAACACAGGTGTGGAAAGCCAGGCCTCCCTCCGCCCAAATCCCAGACCCACTGTCCAGCACACAGCACCCTGTGTGTTCCTGTTTGAGAGCACAGGAAGTCCAGGCAGTGTGTGTGTGCGTGTGTGTGTCTCTCTCTCGCTCTCGCTCTGTGTGTGTGTGGGTATGTGTGGGTCTAAATGTGTACACTTATGTGGAAAGAGTACGCAAATGTGTTTCTTCAAATATGCAAGTTGTTGAGTGTGTGTGTGTGTGTGTGTGTGTGTGCGCGTGTGTGTGTGTGATGTGACAGAGAGATTCTGTGTTTGCATATGAGTGAGTCCAGACCACACCCTTTGAAGTCAGCAGTGCAGTGTGTTGGGGTTTGGCCACGGACACACAGCTCCTCCACTGCCTGGCTGGAAACCCTATACCCCACATCAGTCAGACCTGCCACTCATGCATTATTCATATCCCAGACACACACACACACACACACACACACACACACACACACACACACACACTTTCTCTGAAAACTCATACCCATATATCGCCAGTTGGCTGCAGATGTAAAACAGGGCGGGTGGTGGTGCTGCTGTTGGGGGTCTGACTACATATTAGCCTCAGTAGTTCAGTGGCTAAGGTGGAGGTATGAAGCCTTTTCTGTTTATCCACAGCAAGTAGTTGCTATAAACATTTTGAATTGTTAGCAACACCCCCCCCCCTCCGCAAAAAAAAACTTCTATCAGTCAAACTTTATCCTTTATCTATATGGTACTTTTCAAACATATCAAATGCTATTCAGTGATATGTGGGTGATTGACAAACACAGAATGTTAAAAATGAAAGTAAAATAAATGTTTCCGATTTATAGACTAGTGCAAACTAACACAACACCACATCTTAATTGAATTCAATTTTTGTTGATAAAAGTCAACATTTTCTCTTTGCAGGACTGTGTCAGTGATTTGGAGAGTAAAAGTATCAGTCTATAAAATAGCAAAACATTTATAGTAAAATTAAAATAGAAAAAAAATGTTTTGCTATGGATTTTTTTTTTAACCAAAAAACTTGAGTTGTATTAATTTCCCTGAGCTGCCAGCCACATTACACAGCCTTCATCCATGTAGAGTTGTGCTGCATAGGCTGCAGTAATATGCGTGTAAGGAAGGGTCATGGAAATATGCTGAAGTTGCATGTGAATGACTTAGTGTGCTGAGTGTTTTATGGTTGGATGCATGGGTAAGTAAAGTTTTTAACACAGGATATGCATGTTAATTAACCTGCAGCCTCAGCTTCAACTCAACATCTTCTCAAAACGTTTTTTTTTTCAGCAATGTTTCTAATTTCTAATACTGACACTGTTGCCAAAGTAAGATCAATAATACATGAGCAATAAAACATTAGATGGATGCAGTCATATCAAGGGCATCATCAAGAAATATCGTTTTTATTTCATGGATTTATTTACTTTTATTTATTAAAAGCAACAACACATCTCCTGAGTCAAACCACTAACAAGATCGTCTTTGCCGTAACTGTGCCCACAAACACACACACACGCACACAGTCTTCTGCAGCATCATCAGTCTCCTCCTGATTCTGTAATGCCTCATTGGTTAACCAGTAAAAACACAAAAAATAAGATGTACGTTATAATAAACCAGACATTTACCATATTGGAGGTTGTAAAATAAACACA
>JAFBJQ010001419.1:141206-146206 GCA_016785345.1 Trinectes maculatus
TTTGATGTTATTCATGTTAACTGCTGTGCAGTGGGTTTGTATGTATGCAACATGTTGACTAGTGGTGCCTGACGTCAGGTTTTCACAACGTGGTTCAAGAACTCAGGTCCAAGTCATTCAGGAGTCATTCATGCTCCAGCTATCATACCTCACAGAAATCAGCTGCCAGAGTAAATCCCTGTGGTCAGCCTCCCATATCAAATGATTTGGCACGTATCCTTTCCTTTGCATATGCAACACTGCCTGGCAACGTCTTGTAACGGGGGCCAAGCTGAACGAGGCCTGGCCAAACACATGCAGGCCGTCCAGAGAGAGTGACACCATTTGTAAAGTGATTTTTCACAGCTGGTCAGGGACAGGTGTGTGGGTGTGTGTCTGTCGGCGTGCGTGAGTGATGTTACCAGCAGGATCTCTGACAAGGGGTCGGGGTCGTAAATCAGCGCCGGTAATCTCCATAGCAATGGAGTTGGTGCCAGGGTCGCAGGGCTGGAATCAACTTTGAAGAGTAATGTTTCGCTTCTCTAACCTGCTCACAATCCCATACAAGACACCCACACACAGATCAACACACACACACACACACACATGTGGTGGAGGAACATGGTATCTAATGTGACATGTTATGTGAGATAGGGGCATGGAGGGAATTCCTTGCACAGGTGGGAGAGAAAAGCGATAGCGGTCTCCTTAAATCCGCTCCTCTTTAACATGTTTGAGGATTAATAGGAGGAAGAATGGATCAGTGACATGTAATGTAACTATGCTCCTTTGAAGTATGGTCCTCTGCACATGCCACGGGTCAGAAGAAGGAGGGGCTGGTTCATGGCGGCGCTGGTAGACGTCCACTGAGCGGTGATTTGTGCTCATGTCTGGTCAGTGTGTTTGTAAATCATGTCCAGCTCCCCTCCTTAGAATTAAACAACACACCATTCTCTATTAGTCTTCTGCTTACCCTCTGGCCTCCCTCTCTTCTCCACCACTGATCTTCTTTCTGTTGTCTCTCTGTTGATGTCCGTTCGTACAGTTAGATTGTTCCCGTCCTGTCTGTCAATGCGTCTCCCACCAAGCTGTCTGTCCACACTCACTGACAGACAGAGGGGTCAGGTGCTGTCACAGTGTCCAGTAGCACACACTGACCACGCTTCCCACATGAAAACAAACTAGAGACGTCAGATGCTTGCCCTCGTTCAAGGTGTTGACGTGATCCTGCTGCAGAAGCCATCAGCTCACAACTTAACTGCAAGAGCTAGATGGTTGCTGCACCATCTCTGAACAGAGCAGACGCCAACACCTGGAAAGTTTCAAACTATGTTTCAAATCACATTCCTGATAATTCCAATAGAAATAGGCCACAATTAAATACTGATCTGCCCCAACATTAAAACCAGTTCACAGTCTTGTTGTGGCTGATTGGTTGATGTTTCATTGACTTCGGACTCTCGGCTGGCACCAGAGAGATTTGGACAGGATTCACCTCTTATATCCGCTACCATTCCCAATCTCGGTTCTTTCTTTTCATTCCCCTGCCTGTTACTGTCTTCACTCCATCTCCCTGTCGTTTGAAAACTATATTTATGTGTGTTCGACTTCTTCTCCTCGCTGGGATGGATTTAGTGTTGCCATGCTCGATTTGACCGAGCGGTGCGTCCCCGCAGCTCGGGGCCTTTCTTAATGCCTCTGCTTTGCCGGTGTGGTGCGCTGCTGAACTGGCTCCTCCTGAAACGCAGGCCTGGTAGAAGAAAGGGCCTGCTGTGTGAGCAGGAAGCACAGAGGAGGTGGAGCAGAGGGAAGGGGAGGGAAGACGAGAGCGACCTGGGTGTTCCATGAGAGAGGACCTCTTGGCTGTTTTGCTTTCTAATTCCCCTCAGCTCAGAACAGCAGGGGGGGAGAGAGGAGAGAGAGCAAAAGGGGGGAGGAGGATGATGAGGGTGAAAGAATCATGTTTTCACACTGACACTGACACAGGCAGGTGGGCTGAGGGAGAGACTGTGCCTATATCAGTGTTACACCGACACAAACACACACAGCGTAAACGAAGACGGTGATACAGTGATGAAGGGATCAGACTTAACTCTGGTTTATTGCAATGTGTCTGTTACTGCACAGCACTGGTTATCATTCACACTGATAATAGTACCTGTATCAAATGTTATAAAAGTACCATAGAAATAAGTAAATAAAAGTATAAGGCCAATGGACCCACACAGATCAGTGTCCTGAATATGTCCTGAATGAAATATACTATTTCTATTACTATTGACACATATCACATATGAAGATTCACAGATATCCTCCTCCTCATGTCTGCATCCAATAGACTATCATTAAGCTCTGCGTCTGGAACAGATTCACATGAAGGACTCTACTCTAGCCCTGTCTTTTCCTACCGGGTGTGGCCCTGCACCCCCACTCTGACCTCTACCTCCTGACACCACCTCCCTGATGGCCTCTACACCCTACACCCCATACCCGTGCCCCTGCGGCCTGAACGCAACCTCGAAACGCCCCATCATCTGGTTCTGCTTGCCCATCCCGCGTACCCTCCCCAAGGCCACAGGAAATAACTGGAGAGTTTGTGGGCCCGTTTCCCGGTGGGTGGAATTAACAGGTGCACCAGTGTTTGTTTCACCGTTTCCCCATTACCACTGGATAATGGTAATAATAAACATGGTGAATACCAGGTGTGGCTTCAACCTGAAGCGTTTCCTCAGGTTTTCCTGGTATCTTGCATCGTGGATTTCATCCTTCAGCCTTTTAAGATTTTTTTTCTTTCCCTTAAATGATACTACAACACAAAATAAACTTTAGTAGCTGTTTTTTTTCCCTGTTTAATGACGCTCAGCTACAGCAGATGTTGCAAGAGTCCGGGTGACCAAACAAGGTGATATTTTTGTCAGAGCAGTTCAGAACATCTCAGATGTTTCAGTTCTCCCTGGCCTCTCTCCTGTAATTGGCAGCCGTTTTTCTCAGCTGCCATTATAGCAGGTAGATCTGCTATCTTGTTCTTATGTTACCTGGGACCCCCTTAAGTGAGTCATCTTGTTAGGTAATAGCAGAAGAGCGGCAGTTTAATGGCGCACAGGGTCGACGTGGAGGGTCGGAGGTGGGAGGTCAAATGTTGCCATAATCCCAGGCTCCAGGTTCAGGCCGTAAATAAGAGCTCAGCAGCTGGGGTGGAGGAGGAGGGGGTAATTGATTTGGAGGAAGAAGGCATATTTCACCTTAAGAGGAAAAAGAGTTGACGACCATCCAGCTGGTTTGTAACCAGCGTTGGATTAACACCTCTGGTGTTGGGACAAGGTAAGAATGGGGCAACTGTAAGAATTAGTGATGTTGAGAAGAATGAGATGAATCCCTCAATGAGACGTTACTGTGTTTCTGTCTGTTTTTCCTAAACGAGTGGTTTCTCTCTTATAAACACCGGGTGCTGATTGTTTGCAGACTGTGGATGTACTGTATATTGTTAGCTCTCCGTTTCATTTTCTGTTATTGTGCCTAATATGGTTGTTGCAACAGGTAGCGTGATACTCAGCGTTGGTGGGAAACTAAACAAACACAGGGAAGAAATGACTGTATAAAAGAGGAAAAGTCGGAAAATGGACAGAAACAATAGAAAAAGAACTTGCAGGTTCTACCCTGTGGTGAAAACCTATAGAAAAAGGCAGGAAGGAAACCACTTCCTGACATACTTAGACATGAGTGAAACTGTGTGTGTGTGTGTGTGTGTGTGTGTAGGAGTAAAAGATGTATGACTTTTTGTACATTCAAGGCAGCCATGTTTTGCAACCATGTATGTGATTGGATGGTTTATATCTCACTGGCCTCTCCTGCCTTGCTCCACATTATTCATCTCACAACATGATTCAATCTCAGCACTCGCACTCAGACAACAAATGACGTAGCGATAAGGTCACATTCTTGTGCTTGTTTTCATTGATAAACATGTTTTGATTGGCAGAACAATCTCAAAGACAGACCGAGACCTGCAGGATATCAGCAGCGAGTGGGTGACTGTTTCCTGTATAGACAGGAAGTGAGGGCTTTTATGAGGGCAGTGCATTGATTTCCTAGCATGCCAGGTCTGGGAGCACAGAGAAACGAGCAGCTTCCTGTTGAGAAGAATGCAATGCCAATCTATGTAATGGGCAACACCTCCTGAATGTTAGTGTGAGAGGTTGTGAAAGTAACTTTGGACTGTTGCCCTGTGGACTGCTTCCTCATCAACATGCACCCTGAGGTGTAAAGAAGTGTGTGTTCAGCTCAGTGTGGTAGAAAGTGTGTGTCACTGCCACTTCTCCACATAACTGGAATGTAAAGCGACCGGAGGCTCAAACGTACATCCACCATATAAAATGTAATAAACAATATACAGACAACAAATAAAGTAAAACAACCTAATGATATAAGCCCTGATCATCTTTGATTTTTGGATGCAAGCTCCTGAGGTTCCTCAGGATTATGTCCATCCACCATGTATGTGATGATAGCAGGGCGTCAGTAGTATGTCATACAAAAACCTTTAGTCTGCTCCTTAAAACGAACCCGATCAACTGTTTACAGTATAACAAAGACATAGATATTAGATATTTCATTTTGTGCAACATCTCAAATGCTTCTGAGTTTGGATGAAAACCAATATTCACATTACTTTATTAGAGGTTGAGGACCTACTGCAAATCCTGAGGGTAAATACAACTCTGTCCACCAGTTAGCAACAGCAGCCGGGTTTCTGGATATTTGGTTTCATTTTGTGCGTCTTGTCTGTTTTGGAGACTTGGTGGTTTTGTGTATATGGCTGTATATTGGCTGTATATTGGCTGTATATTGGCTGTATATTGGCCGTGATGCTGGCTCCTAGCTGTTCTATACGGGCCTGATAAAGGTCCTGTGTCCTAACACTCCGACTGAAGAAACCAGAAACCAGACTCTTTCGGTAAGTCTGTAGGTTTGGCCTAGTTAATACATACAGTACGTTTATTGAGTTACAGAGGTGAAGTGGA
>JAFBJQ010001419.1:148706-189851 GCA_016785345.1 Trinectes maculatus
GGAAATGTTGCGCCTCTACGGGAGCAAGCTCATGGTGGATTTATATGACACAGGTGCACGCTCTGGAAAGCACTTGTGTACGCGCGCACTAATACACATCAATTCATATCAGGAGGCACGCGAATGGACCAGCCCGCAAAGACTGGATCTGATGTCAGCCACTTAATGTCTACAGCACACACAAGTCACAACACACTTCAAGCACACACACGCGCGCACACACTCACACACACACACACACAAACGCACGTGCCTGAACCGCTTCGAGCTGTATCTAAACCAGGCTGAAAGTATCACCCAGCTCCTCTTGTTTCTGCCGCCTGCATAAACCTCATCTGATTCTAATTTCTGACTTTGTGAATATGACAAAAATGTCTTTAATTTTAACTTAATATATTTTCCTCTTTGCCCCCAATGTCCAGATCACTCCTTTAGTTCTGGGAATATGCCAGGCATTTCCTCCATGCACTATCCCACTTTTCCAATAAGAGGGAGGCTGGAGGTATGTGCCGGACGGGCTAGTTTTACTTTCACTCTGACATTGTGCGATGGCCTAACAGAGGCAGGAACTCCGGGGATATGGTCCCTCTCTGGAAAACAGAGAAAAACAGGAGGAGGGACAGCTCGAGTGCCTACACAGCAATAACGTCTGCTTAAACGTCAAGCCACGTAATCTAAACCACAGTACCTGTGGCTCTGGCAGGGTTTAATACTTGAGAGCAGCAAATATATCAGTTTAGAAACTCTCGATTCCTGCAACAAAGACATCTAAGTAATTTATCAAGATCCTAAGTATTCTGAAAGATGTCTGTATTTGATCGAAGTACAGTTTGCTTTAATAAATCTTGCTCGCAGCGTATCACTGTTCAGACATGATTTGGATCTCCAGCTGAAAAATTTGAGATCCTTCACCCAGAGAGATTGCTGCTGTACACCCACATGTGGTAATGTAGTGTTAGACATATGTATCTCGTCAGCCCATCCTTTCTGATGTTCATTCCACTATATTGAAGAGCAGAGGGCAGGGAGGCTCCCTGCGCTCCACATGGTCCTGATTTAGCCGGTTAGCGTCGACCCCTTCTTTAATGAACAAGCAGGTTGCGGTGTTTTCACTTTTGTATGTTTTTGTGTGTGCCACAGGGGTGGGGATATGTTGCTGGAGGTTGTTTTAGGGTTTACATCTGGATTTGAGGACAGGGATCGAGGGAGGAATGTATGTCTGTACACCTCAAATACAGCAGCAGTAGCAGCAGAGTAACCAACCCCATAAACGGGTGGTAACATACCTGTACAGCAGATTTAGAAGCCACTTTTTAAATTTAATTTATATATATTTATAGATACATACAGTATAAATTCATACATATATCACACAATATCAAAAGTAATGTAATTGCATTAATTCACGATGTGAATTAATGCAAAGCTAAATGATGTCAAAGGGATGAAACACAGATGGATGAAAGAAGAATAATGTCAGAGATACATTAGTAGTGTAGTGTTTGCTGGAAGGCCACGTTAGTAACAGACAAACACAGGTGTAAATATTTACAGACGTAGTGTAAACCTGTATCCTATCTGACGCAGACGTGGTATTAAAAGCTTCAAAGAGGCTGTCACACAGACATGATCAGCACCCATTTCTGAATGAGTAGCTGTTTGTGTATCTTATTTCGGTATGTGAAGAAGCGTCCTCGCTGTGTTGGTGTGCCGTTTCACAACAATGGCCGAGGGATTGCTGAACTTGTTTGTCTTGTTACCAACAAAGCCATTTTGGCAGGTATTGTTTTTGCCTTCAGAGAGCGAGTGTGTCAGTTTGTGTGTGTGTGTTTTTGTATGTGTGGGTCCTGTGGTCCTGAAGCTACCACAGAGGTTCTTTGTAGTATTTAGTATCTGTCTGTGGTCAGATGTTGTCACTGTGCAGATACAGTCCAGAAACTTTACAGATGCGTAGTTGGGATCGCTGAAGGCAAAGTTCCTTCATGGGTGTGGTCCAATCGGTGACTTCTGAGATATCATGTGATTATACATCATACCAAAAGTGCCTTCTTGTTTTAAGCATTCATTCTAAACAACTGACCTACCTGCCCCAGCATTACTACCTAGCTTTAACGTGTGTAGAAGTAGCCATGTGTTCTTATAGCAAACAGTAATATTCCACAGTACACTGTTATAACACTACTTTAATGTTGCGTTTTTATCAGTTGCAACAATCATTTGTAACAATGCATGGTATTTTTCATGAGACAGTTTTAGCAAGACAGCCACGCATTTAACGTTAGTTTTCGCCACACCTGTATGACGTCATCACCGCAGGTGTTTCTCAGTCCTTTTCGATTGTCTGTGCAAATTAGATCTCTATCTACAGATGCCTGTTTAGCATCTTTTATTTATTGTTGCTAAATAGCTCTGTGGGTGTGTATCTCAGGAACAGAAAGAGAGAGAGACACACTGTAGATGGTTATCAGCGTGGCCTAATCACTACCATGTGCTTTTATGGCCTCTTGCTTTATTCGGCCAGGCCGCTGGAATTCCAGCAATTAGCCTCTCTTAAATTTCACACATGGCCCCCAGTGTCCGTCGCATAAACGGACCCACTGAAAGAAGACCTGGTCCGGTTCTGGACTCTCAGCTTGTCTCTTTGACAGCGCCTGGGGCTTTTACTGCCACCAGGCTCGACCCTCTCACTCCGGTGGTCCACGAGCCTGGGAACCAGCTTCTCTGCTTAGACACATGGACACGTACTCGCTGTGTGGGGCAAAAAAAAAAAAAAAAAGTTATTGTAGCTCATATTTCCTTTGTATAAAATGGTCTTTCATTTTTATTTTGGTGGAAGGCAGAGCTGCAGATTGCGAGTTTCTGTTTGATTTGGCGTGGATTATTATTTTGCCTAATTGGCTTTTAACGAGGTATTAACTGAAGTATGTAAAGAAGCTGGTCTGGATCTGTACCACCCACCTGCAAGGTCCATGGAGGTTAACATCATCCAGACCTGCATCTTTGCTCTCAGTTCCCTCTACATCTGCCTCCTGCTTTAACTTTCCTTTTCAAGATAAAACGACTTTAATGGATTTATGAAAATAAACATGTTGCCAAAGCAGGTTTTACAAACTCTGACTGCAAATTTATATATTAACAACTCCACATTTCAGGGAGAAATATACTTTATTCCATTGCATTTGACTAATAACATTACTATTTACTATGCAAATCTAGATTTTATTTATAAACACAGTCAGCAAATTCAATATGATACAAGATTAAAGAGCTACTGTATATAAAGCCACATATAAGAGGTAAAAGATAACATAAAACATAACAAGGAACTGAAAAATACTTAAGAACTCCTGAGCTGATGATTGTCTGAGCTCATCAGCTCAATTTCACATCCTTGTTTTCTTAACCTCTGTTCATATCAAACTTTTAAATAGCTGAGCAATTATTCAATTAAAGGTTTGATTCCTATTTGTTACAGTTTATGAATTATGGCTATAGCTTTTTTTGCTGTTCTGATCAGAGGAGCTGAACAACAACAACAAGATCATATATACAAACAGGAAACAAAACAACATGATTGCAGAGGTTTATAAAACAAACCCACATTTAATGTGCAGCCACCTCAAAGAGAGCCGTCTCTTCAACCAGTGACATTGTTGTTTCATCGGTTTCCTGTTTCAATGGCAGATGGCGCTCAGACATATGATCCACTTCCTAAAATTACAGGAGGATTAGCACAGTTTGCTGCTTCTGTTGTGTTAGTGTTGACTTTACATGACAGCATGACTGACTCTCGTGTAGAGGCGATGGAGGCTGCAAGTGTCAGCTACAGGTTGAAGATTGAGAAGCTGATGTATAGGAGGATATGGGGGATATTGGGGAGTAACGAGCTGAGTGTTGATGTTAACTAATTAGGACACACACTGACGTGAGTGAGCTTCACGGTTAATGATACAGACAGAGCCATTGTTGGCGTTGCATTAGTGCCTCACTCTTGCTGCTGCCTCCCCCTGAGTTTAAACTGTTATCTTATCAAAACAAGGGATTCTTTGAATATTTAGATTCAGGGAAACACCCTCAGGCAATTGTGTGTGTGATAGGAAGGAAAATATTTCCCACTAAGTCTCAGTGACTGTGCCCGGGGGAAATTCAAAACACTCCTGTCGTTTGTTCTGTGCCGTGCTCCCTGCCAACTGTCGCTCGCACACAGAAAGTGCTTTTGTTTCTTGTGAACTTCTGAGTGTGTTTGCAGGGCTGGTTGCAGGGGAGCGTTCCAGCTTGTGTGCGTGGATGTAGTTGTCTATGTTTTGAGGTTTTTGCACAATAACGAGTGCCGTAGACACAGACTCTCTCTCTCTCTCTCTGTGTGTGTGTGTGTGTGTGTTTTATGTTTGGGAAAGAGAAAGTGAATGAGAATGACAGATATATATTTTTTTCATCTTACATACCTCAGATCACACTGGCTCTATTGTTCAGTGGCTGGGTGCATGAGATGAATTATTTAACCCTGTGTTGCTACACGGCTGGATTGACTTTACAGTTTGGCCTATGGTGCTTTTTAATGTGTGTGTGTTTATGATGGGCAGTGTGTGTATGCATGTGTGTGTGTGTGTGTGTGTATGTGTGTGGGTGGTGGGGTCACATTTCCATTACTCAGAATGTTTATGCACGCTCATACGGCTGTGATGCTGGAAATTCAGGGCTGTAGGTGCCAGTTCCTTTGGCCAGCGGCGGCAGATGAAATATGAAGTGGTTCCACTGATTTATGCCGTGCTGCAGAGAGTTTGACAGAAGTTGTACTCAGCCGTGAGGAGAAAACAATGAGGTTTATGGATAGAATTTATTGTGATACACATACCTGCATGCATCAAACACATTACCACCCACCTGTTCACTGGCCAGCAGCTCACCTTTCAGCAGGCTGTGTCACGCTGACCTGAAAATTAGGCTTTGGAAACGTTCAAGTCTGTTCCCTAACTTGACCCATGGCCCAACAGGAGCCTCCTTGTTAATAACCAGCTGGTCTCTCCTCTCCTCTATTCGTCCATGAACACTCAATCCTTACAAGTTATAATCCTGTTAACAGATTCTGCAGTGCATGATGTACGTTCAGTGCCAACGTCTGTGTTAATGCTGAAAACAGTGGAACTTTTTATGGAGCAAGAGTAAAGAATAGTGGTGTGGAGGTGGGCGATGAACTTTATATGGGTGATCAACTTTTGTTTACTTTCACAGGCCAAAAGTGCATTTGTCCCTCTGAAAACGGTTAATAATAAAAAGAATGTAAAACGTTTATGGCCTAATACTCATTATTCCCATGATTATATCATCATTTTGAGGATCATCAAATATCAGGGAGATCATGGGCTATAAGATATTTAGAGCTATTTAAAGCTCATTAATAACATAACAATAAAATATCAGTAACAGGGACACAAACTAAAACATCTCAAAAAATAACAGTTTCAAATTCTAATATTATGTCCAGTTATTTGAATTGAAACTACTGCTTTATATCACTGAGGGGGGTTGTGACCATTTGTGCAGACAAGCATCACATATTTACCAGTCCAAACCACTTACCGCTCCAAAACCAAAGATTATTAACCATCTTCATCCCTCTCTGAAGAGGAAGAGGGCTGTCCTCCGAGATGAGGACTTCCTGTAGTGACTCCCACTGCAGCTCCACAGGAAGGGCTGGAGCAGAAGTGCGAGGGTAGAGTTAGTGCACCCTCAGGCACCATCAGTGGGATGGATCGGTTTAGGAGGAGGGCAGAGATGGTGGGAAGGAACATGTCAAATGAGAGAAGACTTGGGACAGAGGAGTAATAGAAGGGGAGGGTCAGAAAGGACAGCTGGATATACTGTACATGTGTGTACATCCTCATTGAGGATGAGGAAATAAAGAGATTTCCGGTCAGTGCTGTGCTCCAGCACCTTTGGCCATAACATCATATTCGTGGCTCAGCAAATGACCACCGGACTATGCAGCCGGTCTGGTCTGATGGGTCAGTGCAGTTAACTGGGACTAAAATTATTTGTTTATGAAAACATGTTTATGAAGCAGTGCGTTTTAATTACTTATCTAATTGTATCATTCCTCGTGGAGGTGC
This sequence comes from Trinectes maculatus, assembly GCA_016785345.1. Lineage (NCBI taxonomy): Eukaryota > Metazoa > Chordata > Actinopteri > Pleuronectiformes > Achiridae > Trinectes > Trinectes maculatus. Next base: position 154,817 of record JAFBJQ010001419.1, read on the forward strand.
CAAGATTAAACACTGAAGGTATATGATGACAGACTTCAGTGACATAGCATGGACCCGTTACCCTTATTACTATTATTTATCACTTGTTAACATGAGCAATTAACATGAGTATTATTATTTGGTTAAGTTTAATCAGTACATGCAGCAAAATTACAATCCAATACAGCAGCATGATTATATTTTATATGCATTAATATGAATATTTACAGTAAGCTGTCCTGATACTGCTATCAAGATATTGTTGTTGTTGATGTTCTTCTTTTTTATTATTCTTAAAGTTATTATTCTTAAAGTCAGTTTAATTTGTGTTCTGGGTAAGTTTCTAAGTGTTAGCCAATAACAACACACCCAAAGGAACTGCTGCTGTTACTGGCTGCAGCCGTAAACTGTCCTCATGGTTTAATAAATCATGTTCAGTTGTGTTTGTGCCAGAAGGATTTGGGGTGTAGGTCAGTGTGCAGACAGTATTACGAGAACCTGATCAAGGGAATTATCTTAATTGTACGTACTATAATTGATTCTATAAACAATCATCTGCAGTCGTCCTAACGCATCCTAACAGTCTCTGTCAGCTGAAGCTGTTATGAGTTAACTCTGCAGCTACTGGACTGTATAACGTTCCCTATGTCTTTCAAAGGGGAAAAGTTCAGACTATGAGAACCTTTGACGCCCAGATTGCCATATGTGAAGAATTTGCAAAGGTCAGCATGAAACACTGAAAATGGCCGAACTTCAGCAGTGCTGCTTTATTATCCGTGTAGCCCTCTGGGGTTGTCTGGCTGTGGAACAACAGCCACAAGACTGAAGAGCCCCTCCTGAAAAGCTCCAATACAAACACAGCCTCTCTCGCTCTTTCTCTCTCCCTCACTCACACACTCACACACACACACACACACACTGGGGTGAGGCATCTGTTTCCTATGCACAACATGTGCAGGCACTACATTCAATACAAACACAAACACACTCTACTGTTTACACTACTTTGGTCTTATCTTACAAACTGAACACATTACAGGAACATTTAAATAAAAACACACACCACTGATCGGCTGAGAGGATGTGTGTGTGTGTGTGTGTGGGGGGGGGGGGCACAGTGTGACCATGTGTAATGTTTTGATGACATTGAGTCACTTGTCCTTTTTTACTGTCATTTGGCCCTGAGCCTATGTGTTAATGTCCTGATGCTATCGGCCCAGTATCAACAGGGACACCACTTCCATCTGATCTGGTCTCACAGCTGATAACACTGGCAAGCACTGTGTGTGTGTGTGCGTGTGCGTGTGCGCGTGCGCGTGCGTGTGTCTTTGCTTTGATGGGTATAATACTGTATGAGGTAATGGAGCTCTAAAAGCACATTTTTGTTGACTATTCAATCTTATTCAATCTTGAATTATATTCAATCTTAATATTGAATATTAAGATGCTGCTAATGATTAAAGATATATTTCCAGAGGTAATTGTGAAAACGTCCATCTAACAGAAAGAACAAAGTGACAAACCTTCACTGATATTCTAATCTGCTGCAACAGAAAGACACAGACATACTCATAAAAAGTTAGGTGTGTGCAGCTTTAATGTGTATTTAAACAGTCCTCTTCATCATGCTCTTCACATTTTGACATCATGATGCTCAAGGACACACAATAAGTTATTGAGACCTTGACATTTTTTTTTGTGGTGTACCCACCACTGTTGTTAGCTTTTGTTACAATCCGTTGTTTGATATGAAGAAATTACAGTTGTATGTTTCTACTTAAATGTTGTACTTTCATGATATAACATCACTGTAGCATGAATTATTTACATTTTCCATAAATTTCACCCCAAAGCCTAATATCCCTAACTTTTTGTGTATTGTGTATAACATAAGGTATCACAGCAAAGACACTAATTTACTGTCGTCCAATGAAGATGCAGCTCATCTAACTAAAGGTGAACACATTCCTGTATATGTGTGTATGCTTTGCTTGCTCGTCAGTCAACATTAAAGCTCCTCGGTTTGAGAGGAGGTTCACAGCACAGCGTGAAATGTAACTTAAACACAAATATACGCATTCGTTTTGGCCTGAGTGATGATTTTCCAGCCACAGCAGTTGGTAGAAAAAGTGGAAACCACACAGAGGCGTTTTGTCTGCAGCCCTGTCAAAAGAGCTTCAATACTTTAAAGGCGTCTCCTGACTGATATCTGCACGACTTAACCACACTGTCAATGGTAGGATGACCTTTATCATGAAATCCTTCATAAGCCTAAGAAACAAGAGGCAATTTATTAAAAAGTATATCAATTATTATCTGTTTAATAAAACTAAAATTATAATTCCTGCAAAAGTTGACACTCTTCTTCGGCTCTGCATCTAATCAAATCATCTGTGGTGGTTGATGTGTGTGCATGATTGATTATTACGTCCCTGTTTAAAACCTTGGTCACTGTATTCAGCTGTCCTTCATCCATCGTTCATCACATCATCTCTGTAACCCACTCTCTGGCATTAGCAAATGCTGTGCTGACGCCACAGCGCTGTGGATGAGGCTGCCAGGAGCAGCAGGTGAAAGCAGATTGCCTGATTTGAAAAGTAAATTCCCGCAGGAAACTCTTTTTGCGAGCCGGTGTGTTTCAGGAAATTGTGTGTGTGTGTGTGTGTGTGTGTTTGTGTGCGTTTCATGGCTCGCCTCACTCCTGCTGCACTGGTCAGATAACGCTAATGAATCAACAGTCGCTCGAAAGAGAGATAAAAAGGACAGAGGATGGAAGGGGACTTTATCTGTTTTTAAAATATTATGTTGTGCCCATTTCATGTTGTGTGACAATAATGAGTGTGCAGTTTCCCAGGTGTCCCCGAAGACCCCAACCATATCCCCACCCTCTCCCTCCCCCCCGCACCCAGTACTATCATTGTTGTCTCAGTTCATAGATAAGGCAAAAAAACCTGTCAAACAGAACAGTGATTGTGCATTAACTACTTATTCCATCAATATCCACCTGTTACTGGTATGAATATGACACGGGTCTGGCAAGGTTTGGAAGAAAAAGATGATTGTTATGGTTCAAAGAAGTTCCTCGCTATTCCAACATGCTGAGGCATTAGCGAAGTATTGGGAAACCATTGGCTGATAAATGGAAACAAACTTAACCTGCACAGCGAGTTCTATATTTTTTTGTCTATTTTACACTGTCAGAAGGATTTTGTTAAGGTGGACGTTTGCCATAGCAGTGACACCATCAAGTGTCTATTCAGGGGAGCAGTTTCTCAGTAAACCATAGCAGTGCATGATAGGATGACCCTGGCGGCAGCTCACCGAAATGGAATGCGGCCATATTGAGTGTTACCAATCACTCTTCCAGTTATGTCATGCCAGGTAGAAAAGTCTAATTGCTGCTGACGTGCATTAGAATTCCTCTGCGCTGACAATACACACGTTAGAAAGAACAAAGAGCTGCTGTGTTGGTGCATGTTAGAGGAGGAAGATGAATATGAACGGACAGAAATCCACATTCCACCATGCTTCATCTGCAGTAGCTGCCACACTGTGCTACTGCAGCACTGGTCTCGTTACACAGAGACGGTATTATTGCCTCAGTGGCAGTCGTTGGTGGGAATGAGATTTTATTTGGCAGTTTTAAAGTTACTGGAACAGGGGGCTTCCTCGGTAAAACAATGGCCTCAAGCCACATTCAGCATGGATGTCATCTCTGGTCCTCTCTCTGGATTTCATTTTCTAAGTCTCAGCAGAGCCTGTCAGTGTCGGATGATTATTGACCTGCAGTCCCTATAAAAGTGACCAAATGAATCCATCATGGCCTCTTTCATTGGCAGCCCACAGCGCACTGCGGGTGCACTGTCATAAATACACTAACAGCTTTCTTAAATATGTGACAAAGCCGCGTTAAAGTTTACAGGCTGGACAGCAGTCTGCAGCCTGCGTCCACCAGGGGAGGAGCTACTCTCCACACCTGCACTGGCAGACTGAGAAGGTTGTAGACAGGAAGAGAATATACTTAAATAAAACCTGAACAGGGCTGTTGAAGTCATTCACACACACACACACACACACACACGCGCGATCCCATTTTAATTTCATACACACACCTGCTCCTGATTGTCCAATTTGCTGTAGTGGCTTAAGTGGAGCAGAGGAACGGTAAACAGGCTGATGGCATCTCATGTAAGATCACTGTGGCTGGAAACAGTACAGTGAGCCAACTGAGACCAGGATGGACGCACACACACACACACACACGTGCACACACACACACGTGCACACACACACGTGCACACACTGTACAGGAGTGAAGAGGAAAGCAGGCGTTGTTGTGACAGTCAGGCAAAAAGGCAGCCGAGCTTTAACAAGCATGTAAACAGAGTCTCCTACTAGCAGTGTCTTTACTGCTTTAAGGTCAGGGGTCATGTGTGTCAGGGTCAGAGTTCAAGCTCAACCCAACGAGGAAGTCTGGAAATTCAATTCACAAAGCGAGTTTAGACTGACACCCGTACAATTTAATCACCGCCCCCCTTCTCTCTGCGCGGCTTCTGCTTTCTCACTTAAACCTTCTAGGAAGGAAAAAAGAAAAAAACTCTCTCTCTCTTTCTCTCTCTCTCTCTCCTCACTCCTTCCTGTCTTTCATTTAGTTCTACAAAAAACAAGCAAACAGACAAACAAACAAACAATGCTCATCTCTTCATCTGGACTGCCTGACTCCAGTTTCCCATGCCATTATCTGCTGTCATGCTTTGTGGAAAGACTAAAAATATTGCAACCTCCCACACAAGTTTTATCGGTCTCCTGCTGTCAGACTGTTGCAGCCAATCACATTACACCATCGCTGATTGCAAAGCATCTACGCTTTTCTAGGTTTTCACACTCACTCAAAGTCAACTCACTACAAGTTCAAAAAAGGACGTATTTATTGCTCCATATAAAACAGTGATATTAAAAAAAATCTTTTTTAATAAAGGCTGATTAAATAAGTCTTAAACACAGCAGTTATTTTCCATTTACTTTGAATTTAATATAAAAAAACAACTGACTAACAGTATAAAAAGCTTAAACGAACAAATGGTGATACTGCACAATAGGCAGCTTTTACAATTGTAATCAGTTTGATGAAATCCTCCCCTTACTAATCAGCAAATTTGAAACTGAAATGTGATCTGAATTCCCTGCATCATCTGATGGGGATTTGTTGGCCAACTATCACTCGATCCTTTGCAAAAGATACATTCTTTGTGGCAGCCAAGGATGTATGGTTATGTATTTGCGTACACATTTGCATGTGGGTCACCATGAGTGATAGTGAGATGCAGTACATTAAATATGGAAAAAAAAAAAAGTCCAGAAAGTCTCAAGTGACTATTTATAACACCTTTCATATCCGCTTTAGCTCCGGTCACTGTCTATACATAACCCAGCAGTGACAGATTAGCGGCCATATTTAATGTGTCTTGTGTCTGTGGATAGTTGTGCATGTGTGTGTTCCTACCCCTCTGTCCCCCAAAAATGGTAACACACCCACAGTAGATGAGAGGGGTCCTTTGAGAAATGTGTTTCTCATGTTCTCACGGTGTAAAAATGACGCATTGGGCTCCAAGAATCAGCTGCTCTGTCCACGTTATATGGAGCTGAGCCCAACCTGTGTGTGTGTGTGTGTGTGTGTGTGTGTGTGTGTGTTTAGACTTAAATAGTGAATGACAGCCTTTATGGGACCCCGTCCCTCCCTCTGGTAAAAAAAAAAAAAAAAAAAAACATGGACAGATTGTTTCCTGAGGACTTACTGTTCATACAGCCAGAGGTCACAGTCAAGTTCAGCTGTGTGTTTGTGTGTGTGTTTGTGGACTTCCCCATATATGTGGCTATGTTTAGACATATAAACATACTGGTAATACCAAACCACTGGGTGCAGCCTTGATTGATGCTTCAGTTTGAGGTAGGTGCAGGAATCTAATTTGGATTTCCTTTGAGTCATGAGACTATAGATGTATCCACATGCTCATATCATCTACACAATGTTACCAAAGCATCATCGATTGTCGAATGTCAGGTTGTTGTCCATGGAGGAGCATCCTCTGAGGATGTGTGACCACGTACGTGTGGTTCAGCCAGCAGAGTATGGTCAGAACCAAGCAGACAATGCTGAGGCGCGGTCGTCTCTGCGTCATCGCGACCGTGCGGCAGCAGCGTGCGTAGAGTATGTGCGTTCAGAGTGAGGTCATAGTCCTGATATAGTCTTGTCTGTCGTGAGCCTGACGTTCAGACTGTCTGTGTCTGAGGTAGAAAAAACACTGCACGCTCCGACTTTTTTGGTCAAAGGCAGCAGGAGGGAGGAGGAAGGAGGGTCAGGAGGGATGAGGAGGAAGGGGTGGAGAATGAAGAGTGAAGTGTGTGTGTGTGTGTGTGTGTCTGTGTGGGAGGGGTGATGGGGGCTCAATCACTTCAGCCATCTCTATAAATAGTGGATTTGGTAAAAGAAAAAAACAACAGTTCTGCTAAAAATCACAGCTCAATAGCAGCCATTTGGATGATGTGTGCTCCCTGAGGTGGAGCCTGGGAAAGTTAGCTGTGTGTGTGACTGTGTGTTTGAACGTGTGTGTAAATCTGGAACTAAATTGAATGATTAAGTGTTTTAGTCACATTTACGCAAAAAAAAAAAAGTTTCGGAAAAGCTTGTTTGGACCTATATGGTCGGATCTGGGCTGGTCGCGGTTGGCCCTGTTTGGCCTGTCCCGGTTTGGTCTGGTTAGGTCTGCTCTGGTGTGTGGTTGTGTGCATAATCCACCCCTGCCCTTTTTCTGACTCACGTCGAGACCATCAGGGACTGTGGGATGCAGACAGACATAAAAATAAAAAAGGTCCAGTCCATATACGAGCAGAGAGATGGCGGTCAAACATTACGGAGTAAAGTCACATAAAATATGTTGGAAAGGAAAAGTCATTCGTTGGAAACTTCTCCGCTCAGGAACTTGAGGAATGTGAGCCCACCAGTCTCCATTTCAGTGCATTTAATCTGCTTTCCGACCTGATATCTGGTGCCACGGGCAGCCTGGAGAAACGCCGCAGGCCTCCACTGTGCTTACAGATGTTGTTTTTACCAGCTGCTTTATCTGCGCTGGTGTGTAACGGGTGGCAGGACTTAGTCACTGAGCCTCAGACTGAACGTCTCTGCAGGACCGAGTCTGAGAAACCTTTCTCTTCTCTGTTGTTCTGTTGTTAAGGGAAATCACCACTGGCTCCACAGCAAGATGATGTCAAAGTGTTACATAATGACTGCATCTAAATGTGTATCAAGAGATCTAGGGTCCATTCTGCATGACATTATCTTAAGGGCACTAACTTTATGTACAGGAGATATATGTTTTGTGTCATATTATTATCTTATTATATATTATTATTGTTGTTATATGTCATACTATTATGACATATGGATGGATGGATGGATGGATGGATGGATGGATGGATGGATGGATGGATAGATAGATAGATAGATAGATAGATAGATAGATAGATAGATAGATAGATAGATAGACAGACAGACAGACAGACAGACAGACAGACAGACAGTAATATACCATACATGCTGTCACAGAGAAACATCAGGGTTCATTCCACTGCTGTAATTCATATCAGCAGACTTCTATGAACCTGTCTCCCTGTCTCTCCTCACTGACACTCGACTGTGTCCAAATATTTGTACTGATATAAATTGTATGTCATTGTTGCGTTGACTAGACTGTCAGGTAATTTGAGATGCACTGTTTAGAGAAGCAGGAAGGACTCTCATCACCTGGCCTATGAGATGCCACTTTGTGTATTGATGTCATGTTAGGAGCCCGGTGTCAAAGCCCTGAGGGGAGTCATGTGTATGAAAACATGTGAGTTATGTGCGCACGACACTGAAAGGAGACAAAAGGGTCCTTTGACATCTGCGTTTCAGAGGAAGCTGAGTTGTCTGACATCTCTAATCCTGTGTTTGGGATCATCCTGCACTCTTAAGGAATGCCGTTAAACAAACACGCACACAAACACTCTCAGTTGTACGTTGACACTAAGTTCACTCAGGTGACAAACATACCCACTGTCAAATGAGGAATGTAAACTGACTGTATGGTAAAGACGCTGACTGAGTCACACAAAGTCAACACAGAGGATAATATCTTATGAACACAGTCGAGGATCTCATTAAATAATTAGACGTTAATTTTTGTTTCTGTGTGTGTTTCAATATCTGTGTCGACACTCAACCCCCTGAGGAGACAATACTGAAAACTGCAGAGACCTGTTGCCAAGGAACAAGCCTGATGGCCAGCAGCGTGTTCCAAAAAATGTAGATAATAGTGAAAGACCAAAATAAAACCAAATGACAGCTTCACTCTGTTTCCCCATGGTGAGCTGTCACAACAGTTTAAACTACACCTCACACATTCCCATATGCTGGGGATGTAATAATGACTATGTCTGATGTTTCCTGGAGCAAAACCACTTGGAAATTTTTTCATAAAACTTCACATTGTGTCAAACTGGTAGCAAAGTATTGCATTGCACTTTTTTATTCTCAGTATTTCCATGGCGAGAGGTTTGACATGGCCAAGTAGAAAGTTGATAACCATCAGGTTATGTTTCATATCCTGGTGACTGTTGTTGATATTGACATTACACAGTTCAGATTGTGTATCCTAGAATGTGTTTCTTTGTGCGAGCTTCTATTTCTGTTTTAATTAAAAGATAACGAGATAGTGATAAGCCATTCGTACTGACGCACCTGGTAAACAAATGGTGCATCTCCCTGTTGTAAATCAGGCAACCTACATGTGTCAGGGATGGCCAGTGCATCATGTGATCAACTATACTGACTTTCAAAATAAATGATGACAAACATGGGTGAACTTGTTGTCTTATTTCAGTGCGTCACCATTTTGAGAAACTATGAATCTCTTTGTCCATAGTACCTTTTATTACATTGGTCACTTTACTGAAAAAAGTGTTGGTGTCAATAAAGGAGCATGGCTGGAACAGAACTATGTTGAGGTTAAGTTAAGACGCATTGAGTTGAGACAAGAACTTATCTGCAACAGGATTCTGACATGGCAGTTTGCCTTCTGCTGTACATTGTGCTCTAGTGGTTTACAGAAGTAGAACAAGCTTTTGTTAGTTCTATGAAGATAAGACTGACATTCAGCCATTCGACTGTTCAAATGAATCATGATAGAGATCTGTGTAGGAGAAAGTAGAGGATGTTCCCTCAGTCATCCCCACTGATGTGATGTAAATTCAGATTATAATTGGAAATGAGATTAATTTGAAGTTATATATAGTCATATGTAAACATCTGCAATAGTGGGAGGTTATCTTTTATCAGTCCTGGGGCCTTGGTCATTCTGCAGCCATGATTTCAATACTATTTGCCTAATCGCAGTGCAAGATGGCTGCAGATGATTGCCAGTGTATCCGGGAAGTAGTGGCCTTGATGGATGTGGGTCCGAAAACACCGGCTGATAACGCCGTCTTTTGACGTGCATGAGCGAGACCGCGGTAGAGCCGAAACGTGACGTCGCGCAGCGCCGCGCTCGTTAACGCAGGCGCCTGTGCACGTCCACGCAAATGTCTTGCATCATAGCTGCAAGTACAGGTCATTAATCTCGTTATCAGTGGTATGAGGCGGGACGGGCTGGCTGGAGCTGGAGCTGGAGCTGGAGCTGGATCTGCGTCTGCTCCGAGACAAGCCTTTCCCTCTGGCCCGCGCCAAAACGAGAAACACTTCTCTTCTTATTTTTCAGCCCTCAACATTCTTGTCTGGCAGCTGTGCGAGCATGTTGTGGAACAGAGCTGAGAACCTCTTAAGCTCCAAATGATCTGGAAAAGCCAGCTCTGGTCAAGCTCTGTAGTGGAGCTGATGGGAGGCTGCGGCCTATCTGAATCTCCCGGCAGGTCCCATCAGGGCCTGGTCTGAAGGAATTCACTGTCTGCTGGCAAAGCCGCTGTGATTCCAACAGACTCAGGTGGACTTAAGTGATTAGAAATTAAAGGCAGCTGATCCATTTCTTCTTGAGTGCCGTTTGTTTACTGGGTTCAAATGAAAGCTCTGTTTTAATTTGTGCAGGAATTTGATTGAATCCATGCGTGCAGGAGCATTTGAGGTTTCATGTAAACATGGCTTTGTCACGTGTTTGCATGTGTTGCTGGCTTGTGTGTATTATTTTCCGCATGTGGGCACCACTATGTGCTGAGGGTCTGTGTGTAGAAGCCTGGGGTTAATGGCATTAGCGGGCTGTGATTGGGGCTGATGGCTGTCTGTGGCCGTAATAGCAGCTCCATTAAGTGTTTACTGTGAGCCATTCCACATGTCAGCTGTAGTCAGGCAGCCAGAGACGGAGGGACCGAGGGGCCGCAACAGGCTGGGATACGGGGAAGAGGGTGAGGAGGGGAGAGGGGAGATGGAGAGGTCAGCTGGCTGCAGAGGAGAGGCGTCCAGTTAAGTCATTTCTTTCTCTGCGGTTTGGAGATTCGGAGGTTTTTTTTTTTTTTTTTAGACATGTTAACTTTTTAAGACGAAACAAAGGAAACAAAGAATCAGGATCTGATTTGTGTGTGAGAAAACATCCAGGCTGCCGGAGTGTTTACTCTGAGCACTGTTCTGTTCAGTTTAGTGGGTATTAGCGACAGAGAGGTTCGGCTCTGAACAGCATATTTCTTGCCGTGGTGAGAGTGCACTTTGTGACCCACACAGTGTTCTGAGTCAGCAGACTGCCTTTGGTTTGTACCAGGGATTTTCCCGCAGCCTAGTAGCTTTGGTTGTGCTCTATCTGTGCTCTATCTGACAGGGACATATGGAAAAGATTAAATATAATACAGTGCCAGCCACCACGCTGGTCTCGAGAAGTGACTGCTGAATCATCATTATTTTATATACTATTCATCTCCAAATCTGCTGATTCATCAACAGTTGGTTTTTTCAGCTTGATATGATTAGAAATCAAATAAATGATTTTATGTCTGGTTTTAAAACCTGCATTCTTTTTAGCTCCACACCTAACAATATCCTGGATATTTTTATTATTAAAGATGATCTGATACTTTCTATTTTATCAAATCTGAATCATTTTAAATCTCTAGTGGAACCTTTTAGGTTTAAGGTTACAAGCAATGTTATTGGTTTGCCTCTGTTGTTTCAGTCTATGTTACATGAGTTTTGGCTGGTTTTACCATCTTGGGACCATGTTGGAAATATATCTATATATCTATCTATATATATATATTTATATAGATATATATAGATATAGATAGATATATAGATATATATAAAGAGTTTTTAATCAACTTGCTACTACCTAATTGTAGTTGGGGTGAGCAACTAATAATTCTAGAAACAGTTCAGTGATAAAATAAAATAAAATAAAAAAGAGATGGGAAGAAGAACAGAATGAATAGTAATGTGAAAGACATTGCAGTATCAACAATAATCAGTGCGTAGCAAAGGTAAATTTGTCCGTTTGTGTTAGACAATATTTCTATTATTTATATTTCTATTTGTATATTATAATGTATAATGTGATATATTGTAATGTATATATCATAGCATTTTATTGTCTTGCTCAACTTTATTATAATAATTAGGGGGTAAAAAGAGTACATCAGTGTTTTCCCTCAGTCACTGAACAAAACCCAGCATTTGAACTTTGGTCACCAGAACTGTGCCAGAATAGCAGTCAGGTAAAGGGGTTCGGGGTGGTTGCAGGGGTCGGTATGTGTCTGTGGAGCTGGAGCTGGAGCCGAGCGGTGAGTGCGTGATGGGGGTCATCCTGTGGCCATGTGAACAGGAAGGTGCGGGTTCAGTGTGAAGGGCTGAACCTCTGAGCCGTTTATCAGATAGCTAATGAAGCAGAGCAGTCCTGAGAGAGGCCGGTGCCAGAAGAGAGAGGGGGAAAGGGGGCAAAAGGTAAAAGGAGGAAGGGAAAGGGGCTTGGCGATGTCGGAGTTTCAAGAAAAGATGGATAAGTTAAACGTGGGAATGCTCACAGTGAACTGTTATCGCTGAGCCAGGCGGGGAGGGAAGAAAACCACAGCCTTTTCGTGATTTCACTGATCTTTATTTCCACTACAATGAGAAGGAAAATACACAAAATATTATTGATTTAATTTCCTGGTTAAAACTCAGCAGAGGCCATATCACTCAGCTCCTGCTGTAAATATTTTCTCTGGCTGAACGAGAAGCCAAGCCGTGCTCCCAGATCCCATCATCGCAGACATCCAGTTTACTACACGCTGCACATTCATCAGCGTGGTCCACAGGAAAAGGGAAAAGCGATTGATTCATTACATGTTTAAATAATCAGCCAGTCAGATGATCAAAACAGTATTACTATATCGACTGGAAATTAATTCTGCTTACACTAAAACGAGAGGACATGGATTATATTGAAATAAGGTGAAATTCACTTTTGATGCTCAGGACAGCTCGAAAGTCATTATTTTTCTAATTACCATATTTGTATGTGTTTTCTTATTTTTATTGTGTGACCAATGAACATTTACACTAATGAAGACTCATCAGTTGTTTAATATTTAAAAAGTCTAAATCCAATCATTCCAATTCCAGGGAGTTGTCTTTATGTTGACAATTACGTCCAAACCAAACAATATTTAATTTATCCAGATGATACATACTATAGTAAAGAATCAAATCCTTACACTGATCTGAAATCTAAAATCTTCAGGTCCTGTCTGTGTGTGTTGTGCTGCTCTGTTCTTTGTTTTCATAGCTGAAACCACACTGCTGTGAAACCAGAGACATACTAGCTGCACTGTATTTTTATACAGTCTATGGGCTACAGCAATGCTAGTGATTAATTCTAATGGTAATAATAAATACCTATACAGCTTAAAGTATCTCATGTGGACAGTCAGTTGCTTAACACGTATCTCAGTCAGTTTTATGAAAACACTGTGGAAACCCAGATTCTTTTAGATACTTGGCTATTGTTCCTGTATTGTTTCATTGTTGGTTTGAGGTGCCAATATTGGCTTGTGTAGCAGTGTGAGAATCTGGTTTGTTCATCAGGGGGCAGGGGGTGAGGGATCAGAGGTCAGGCTCAGGGGAGCCATCAGCCTTGAGCGGTCAGGTGACCCTGAACGATCCTGAGATAGGACGGCCTCGCCTCCCTGAGGAGGAGCATTCCATCACTGCTAGAGTGTGTGAGTCTGTGTTTGAGAAGACAACTTTAGATTGCGTGAGTGTCACATCGTTCCGTCTCTATGGAGACAGAAACGCTGATTAGTTGCTTATCTTTTGCATCTCTTACTTGATCTGTCACACTTTGTCTGAAAAGAAACTGAATTTCTTTGCCATGAAATTTAGTATTAATGTCCATAGTTTCTAAATGATCATTCAATATATTGTTGCCATGAAAATTGTAAAAAATATTGAAGGCCCTTTTACAATAAGTGTTTAAGTGTTTGCATATGTATTTTGCATTATATTGTATATGTATTGTTTGTTTTTGTTTGTTTGTTTTTTTGTTTGTTTTTGGTAATTTCTCTGCCTTTTTTACATCATGGCCAGGGGACTACAGATGAAAACTAGCCTTCTGGCTAACTCTGGCTTTTTAAATGTGTTTTATGTGTTTTATGAAATTGCACTGTCCCCTTTTAAATAAACTAATAATGATAGAATAATTTACCATAATACTCTTGACCTTATGGCCTTCTCTGTGTTTCAACATTTCCCCTTTAACACTGTGATTCATGGGACAATAGACAGATTTACATGAAACCTGCTGTGCCATTTCCAAGCGCTCATTATTATTCTGATATTTCTGTGACACCCATGGTTTTTCAAAACTTTTATAGAAAAAAAAAATACAGTATGTCAAGACGGTATTTCTCCACACTTTGGTTTTGAGGGGTGTAATGTACTCTGACAATTTTAGGAGCTCTCACTGGGATTTTAGGATTTTAGGTGTGTGTGTGCGTGTGCGTGCGTGCATGTGTGTGTGTGAGTTCTATTGCAGAGGGAACAGATGATCAGCTAACTGTGCAGTGTGTGAGCCAGCATCGTGATGCAGCTGGCTGGAACACATGGACACACACGGACACACACAAACAGGCACACTCCACATTCCGTGCAGACCCAAGCAGAGTGAATCGACTGTGCTAATGTGATCTGAGTCAGCTGGGCAGAGAGAGATGAAGCCAAACTGTTTGAACATCTTTATAGTTTATAGGTATAGAGGGGGTGATTGCAACATAAATAATATTTCTCACTCAGCTTATCAACAATCGAGAAGCGAGAATAGATCCTGTAATGAAATAAATCAGTGAACATCATCTGAATATCTTTTTATGTCCCTGACGATTTTCGTCGAGTCAGGCTAGATGGTCATCAGCTCCATCCTGCTGGCTCCAGTTCACATTCATATTGTGGGAGCGTGCACAGACACTGACACTGGCTGTTTAATCTAGTTCTGGGTCAGTTATGGGACCCAGGCTCTCTGCTTTCACTGGTGTATAGGCTAATACTCATAAAGCTGAAACAGTGAAAATATGGGATGTTGCAGGATGTCGTTGTGTTATTCCCTGAACATTTATCATCTACTTAATGTAGTTCTTTGACTTCTTATCTGTCCTGTCAGTTTTCCACAAACCCATTTTTTTTGTGTATAAGCACGTGCATTCAGGGCCACGTGTGCTATTTTGTGTATGTGTGTGTGTGTGTGTGTGTGTGTGTGCAGCACGTTCAGCCTGTGGGAGGGCTCTGTCCTCCTTTCCCACACTATGTCTCCCCTGAGTCCTCGCAGTGACGTCAGGACAGAGGTACAGGCGAGTGCCCCGCTCACAGGTCGCAGGGTCACTTCCTGTCGATCAGGACTGAGTTGGGCAGTGTCCAGTGTGAAGCGCCAAACTTTATGATCTGTCTGTGGTTTAACCTCCCCGTCTCTGTGTCTGTCTCTGTGTCTGTCTCTGTCAGGCCATGTGGCTGATGCTGCAACAGGAGGAGCCAGATGATTTCATCATAGCAACAGGGGAGGTGCACAGTGTGAGGGAGTTTGTGGAGGCCGCCTTCAAAGAAGTTGGAAAAACTATTGTGTGAGTAGACACGTGCACACACACACACACGCACACATGCACACGCACACAAGGCCTGCGTTTCCACGAATTTTCTATGTTGGTCTTTAAAAGTGGATAATAATCTTACCAGGTCAGACGTGTTGGCATTTCTCTGACACTTCCACTTTGGCTCAAGTCTGAACTGAATGTCACCACATTAACATTAAAGGTCACAGCATGGCCAAGATTAATACACAGAGATAATGCAAGTGTGCATTTTGTTTTCCGTTTGTAAATGCACAGACATAATTGTGTTTCTTAATAAAAGGATTTGCTAAGAAAAGACATATTTTATTATCAGTTCCTAAATATATGGTATTGTGAGGATTTCATTTTTCAGTGAGTTGCAAAAAAAATATCATAAATCCATATTAGTACTCATCAAACCAAGTCCTACAATTCATTTTTATGATTTATGATTATGATCCATGAATATTTGCAACTGGCATCAGAATAAAGAAATTATAAAGAGGGATAACAATACAATATTAAGCACTGCTTGGTATTAACAAGCCACAGAAATGAACAGTAAGCCAAATGCAAACTAACTCTTGCAGTGTGAAAAAGAGATGAGAAGAATCTGATATCATTGTGCATATGCATTTTCAAAATAAACATATACACGCACATTTGTTTTGGAAACTGAATAGACGGCTTCTGTCATTTATTCAGCACAGCGTCTCGCTCCCCCTCCTGTAGCTCACCTCTCATTCACCTCATTCAAGACAGGCATGTTGGTCAAGGTGTGTTTTGCCGTCCGCGATGCTTGTTGTGGTGAATTAGGGGAAAAGGCAGGTGACATGTTTTGTCTGCTTGAGACGTTAAAGAAACAAACCGCACAGGAAATAATCAGGGACACAGAGCTGGATCTTTGAACAGCTGTGGGAAAATGCTCCCTCCTCTTAAGATTTGTCTCCTTCCAGGTGGGAGGGAAAGGATGAGAAGGAGATTGGCCGTTGCCTGGAGACAGGGGTGGTACATGTAAAGGTCGACCCGAAATACTTCCGTCCCACTGAAGTGGTAAGTTGGTTTTTCCCTGTGTTTCTATGCCCTTGTATCAATAACGCACTGGTCTGAATGAGATTCTTCTGCTTTCTCTAAATTAACCAGATAAAGCGTTAATATCGTCTGAGTAGAAAAGTATTATCCACACCTTTATGTATGTTACACAACCTTTCTATGACACAACATTAACACGGTGTCCTGGCGTCCATCACCCCTCCTCTCATCCGTTACCTTTTTATCATAAACAAACCTGCCATAATGTGTAATTAATAAAGTTTGTTACAATTCATGACACCGCACAGTAGATTTTTCATGTTCTGTATACCTGACCTTAAGATGAATATAACATTTTTGTGTGTGTGTATCTGATTGTCGGTCATTGTGTCTGCAACCACACACTTATCAGCTGGCCCAGTTGACAGCCCGGGCCTGCTCATTGTATGCTTTTAAAAAGCTGGAAACGGGCCAGATTGCCTCTTTAGGAGTAATCTAAGCTGCATCCTGCCGGTTGGTGCTCAATGGGCGCTCATATTCACGCAAGCAGACTTGAAAAAAAATTATGCAATATTGAGGGCGTGAGTTGGATCCACTCACTTTAGCGCAGGGAAATATTTTTCCTTTCATCGTTTTTTTTTTAAACGCTTGCACAGGCACAAGAACAGACGAGACACGTGTTTGCCACTATTGTGATCATCAAAATGAGCATCCAGAGATCCTCGAAATCCAAAGGGAGCTAGTGTATTATCCCTTTGTTGTTTTCAAGGTGTGAAGTGTCTCTGACATTTGGGAAGTCCTTCTCTCATCGCTGTCCGCCAGGACTGTTGTGGCTGCTCCCTGCAGAGGGTATAAGGTTTCCCTGGGCTGCTGTGGCTGTGATTAGCTGTCAGGGTCTCAGTTTAAAGCCATGAGTGTCCCTCTGCTGTGCTTTGGCCTGGCAAGATTAGAGCTGAGATCCAGTTGAGTGACAGCAGAGGATTAGCAAGGAGGCCCTGCTGACTGACTGCCAAGGTGATGGAGGCATCAGTCACACACCTGGGCCATTATTCTTTGTGCATGTTGGCACATTCAGTCAAGGCTATAACAAACTGACAAACTAGTCCACAGAGTTGAGGCAGCAGTTACCTGTCAACAAACAGTTAGGTATTTTCCACTAGCTCTTTTTCAGCGCGGACAATATCCCCTACTGCGCCGCATAGTGTTGATCCCTAGTGTACATAATGTGCTGATGTGAGATGAGTTTGGAATGTGGTGCATGAAAACATCCCATTCTGTCCTTAAAGCTGAACCTGGGTGAAAAAAGCCAGAGAAACCAGAGCACAACATCAGCAAGCAAACATTTTGCATCCAGTCATAAAGCTATCTTGATTATTTTTAACACGTACAGGTTTCACTGATGGGGATTAGTTCACTGGGAATTGGGAATTCCCATAAAGACATAAAGAGTTTATTTGTGCGTGTGTGCGTGTGTGTGTGCGTGCAAAAAGAGCAAAACAGTTCCCGGCTCTGCTTGAGTATCTCTTCATTTCTATGGAAGAGCTTTAGGAGACTGAAGAGTGTTTAACCTCTGACCCTTTCAGACAGGAAGTGAGTGACACCGAGCTCACAGCTCAGCATTGTGTCTGTGGAAATCCCTGTCATCAAGTGTGTGTGTGCGTGTGTGTGTGTGTGTGCGTGTGTGTGTGTGTGTGTGTGTGTGTGTGTGTGTGTGCGTGTGTGTGTGTATGCATGAAGACTTTAGCTGACTCAGACACTTTCATTGCCATCTTTGCTGACTGGGTCCAAGGAAATTTGGGTCCATGCGGGACTTTGTGCAAAACATTGTGCATGTGGCTGTGTGTCCTCTGGCTATTTGCTAATGTATATGTAATTCATCATTATCCCTGTCAGTGTGTGTGTGTCTGACATGAGCTCATTTATCTCCCCAGCCCCTTGGGACAGGAGCGAGCAGCCGGGGCAGGGGCTGTGAGGGGGGGGCGAAAATATGCAGGTGTGCACCACATGTGGTGCAAGTGTGTGTGTCTGTGTGTACTTGTGCACTTGTCTGTGTTTAATTTTGATATCCAATGCCCCAAGGCTGCAGAGTGTGCGCTGAATGTGAAACGTGCTACTTAAAACGGAAAAAAAAAAAGAAAGCCATCAGCAGATTGTCACACGAGGAAGCGCATGGCGCTGAGTCTGAAACTGTCCGGGCTACTTTGAATAAAGCTGCAGGTAAGTTTCAGACTTCACCAACTGTCAGGGCTGCTGTTTGTTTCATGGCTTGGGCTTTGCAGATCTGATCCCACTTGTCAGCCTGTGAGTCTCTGCCAGCTCTGAGATTTGGCTCTAATGATCGGCCTCTGCCTGAGCATTCACAAAGGTGTGTCTCTTTGTATTAAGCCCTAATGGCTATGATTGGTTTTGGTTGCCAGGTGATATATGGGCTCATGTCTTTTTAGCTCTATATTGTGATCAGACTGTTTCGTCTCTTTGGTTCCCAAGTTTTTGTTAAGATGTTGAGAGATTTATTGGGCTGGAACTGGCAACTGATAGTGATATCATCCTGTAAGTAATGCATTTATTTCATAAAGTGAGACAGATGATAATGGGCCCTTATTATTCTTTTCAGGTTTATCCCCTCCCTTTAGTTTGTCATGTAACTCTTTGTATTAAAATGTCACGTCCACTGTTTACTACTGGTTTACTACTGGTTTACTTCTACTCTATTACTGTCTAGTTGAGCTCATACTAGCACAGTGGAATCAACACCATTGTTACTGTAGCTGCATCTGTCTTTATAGCTGACCAGGAGGCCTCTGGGTAAAGGGAGTGACATTTCTAACATACCTTTTAAATGATCGATCGATCAATTAGAGCAGGCGACTTTCTCGCGAGGCGAGTTGTGTTCCAGAGAGAGAAAAGAAAGGCTACAGTCGCAAATTGTATGAGATACAAATACTGTTGTTTTTAACGCAACACCTGCTTGAGCCAATCAAGTTAAATTCAACATGCAAACCATAAATGTCTGCATAGTTTAGCTCCTGCAGTTCCAATCTCCAGTCTTCATATTAATCAACATAATCTCATTTTGCAGATCTTAGCAACTTATTTGTTATTTAGGGGCCAAACTAGAGTCAGTTTGTTTAGGACGCCAAATCATTCTGCCTCACAGTTATGTAAAAACTGTGCTATAATACACCTTTGTAGAATATTTTTAACCCTGATAATCCATATCTTTCATATGCAATGCAAGATGATGGTGATTGTGTGCGTCTGCGCGCACAAATGTGCGTGTAGTAGAGGTAGTGTGTGTTTGCGTGCATGTACACATTTGTGTGTGTCTGTGCTAATGCAGCGTGGCTGTCATACTTCCAAGTTCATGTGTCGCTGGGGGGTATAAAGTGATGCAAGCTAAGTGACAGCTCTGTGGTTTTTGTCCAACCTTTCATTCAGAGGAGTGAAGGGGGGGTAGTGATAAATGGGAAGTTGTCTCTCAATCTGTCTTTATGTCTCTCTGTCCTGTCAGTATTCGCATTACTCTTTCCCTGTCATTGTCTCAGCTCACCCTTTTGCACTCACGCCTCTGTCTAAATCACAGTGATGTAACGTTTATTATCCTGCAAACAAAGAACCGATCATCTTCCAGCCAAGATTAGCCCCCATTTAAGAGTTAGCTCTCTCGCCCACCACCCACTCGTTATGTTATAGAGACCAGAATACAACACATAGGATTCAAAAGTCGATTCCACTCAATAAGCAGCTTGATTAGGTCTGAATCTTCATAGAACAATGTTGTAATTTTATTTTAAGAATTGTATTGAAAAGCATAGAAATAATAATAAAAAATAATAAAAAAATAATTATGGCTGATATCAGAGATTCCCAAAGTGAGCTGCTGCTAGAGGGTACGCGAGATGAAAACGACAGTGCTGGATCTATGGTGTAAAAACAGTTAACTTAAGTCGGGATGTACAAGGTGGTACACGGAAAAAAAACTACATGGACGGTATGCTTGCAGCATGAAATATTTTTGTTTACTTTGGTGCATAGTAGCTCGGCAGTAATCCTTTCTGTGCGTATCAAACTAGAATTCATCTTAGTATATTGACAGATTGGATGGATTTGCAGCCATGAGCTGTTGGTGTCTTGGCATCTGTGCAGCAAGCTCGCCAGAGGCACCTCTGCTCGACTTCCAAGTAGGAACTGTTTACTTTTATTTAATCTTCCTCCATAAAAAAAAATCTTCTTTTAATTAATCAGAATGTCAAAATTGCTGTTGTTTAAATTTTCCAGCAGTGAGGTGACCTACTAATAATTTTAGCATCATCACCCAGTGGTTCACAGAGGAATGAGTGGGTGGATAGATCTCTGCGGTGTGTTTTGATTGACAGAGAGGGATCACCGCTCGAGGTTCCCATGTATCAAGAAGTACAAATGTAAATTAGCCTTTGTTAGAGTCACGTACCCGCATTCCCTGCAGTGTAGTCATGTTCTGTCAATACATGACTGATTATGCAAGTTTATTCTTGTGCGGCACAAACAAATGTGAAAAGCAGGAGTGCTTCATACCACCGTTGCTGCATGGACCTGTGTGAGTCAGTGTTGAGTGTGTGCCGCGTTCGTGTAAACAGACAAACAAGAAACAGTTTGTCGTTCCATGGTTGAGATTTATCTTTGTGTTCATGCAAAGAGAGAAAAGACCTTGATCGAGTAAATTCTGCTCTTATTTTCTTTGGATTTTTTTTTAAAGGTGCATTCCCTCCAAATCAAGTTACATTCAATTACAGTATGTTACTACACCAAATACATTTAGGACTCTACTCTTATCTTATCTTTGCTCTGGGGTGCTGTGTCCTTAACTGACCCAGATTTCGGTCGAGCTGGTTACTGATGCCGTTGTTGAATATTTGCTGGCTGTCACAGTCCTATTGTTCACATTTCCACACACAGATTAGAACAATGCGGAAATAAAAGAGTTCTTATACCACGGAAGAAACTGGCATGAGTTGTGGGTTCACACCTGTGCGATATGGCTGAGCAGTTGCTCTGCCTGTTTTTTTTGCATTCAGATCTTATAGAATCAAAATCTCCCACATCATCCCCTAAAAATAGTGCTATTGTGACACACCACGCCTTAGTATCTGTCAACTCCCTGTCCACGTGTGAAAATGCACAAGTCTCAGTTCAAACCTTCCTTCTTGTTTAGGATGGCTGTCATTCTGGTAGTGAGTTCTGCGTAACGAACTCACCGGAGATGCACTCAGCCTCTTATTCTCACACATCATCAGTCCTGCTGTCACTGTATGAGGATCCTCAGACAATGGCTTCTCATGAAGTGGGTGTTGTGGAAATCTTTCATGGCTGTCAGTGATTATAGTCAGCCCAGCTGACAAAGACACACCTGATTCAAGTGTCACAGTCATGCTTTTTGATTCCTTGACACAATCAGATATCTTTAGAAGTGTCTCATCAAATATGTTGTCACCTACCTCACCCACGTCAGTCAGCGATCTTCTGAGCTTCTATTGCTCCTTCAGATAAGTTCTGGAATGACCAAACCAGGGTGCAGGGGGTAGCCCTTGCCATCCAGCTACATAACATAGAACACTAGGTTGCAATGACCAGGTTATGGAAAACCCAGTTAGAGAAGATGCACAGCTCTCAGCCCTGATATTCATGTTTTCAAGCAGGTGTCACAATTTTCACTTAAGCAGTGAGAAAACCATGCATTGTGATTTCCATGGTACTTAAAAAGGATGACACGACAGGCATCTCATTAGTCATTTTGTTCACTTGGCAGCTGTAGTCTGTCAAGTTACTGGCGTTTTTTTCCTCTGGCAACTTTCTTGTAGGGCTGTTATCCCATTGCAATGGGTTGGTGTGGCTGCAACAACAATCACTGTTCTCCGGTTGGCACAAACATGTCCTGGGGCAGAAAAGGAATTTCCAGTTCACTGCTGTATGAGCTGAATATGATTTGTCAGTGAGACCTCTTATTAGGGAGCTGGACCAAACATCATTGACTTTCTCTCTCAGCAAAACTGGGACCATTCTTACAAAAACACTTTATGCAGCCTGGCATTGTTCAAGCCCACAAAACCTCACTTGAACTTGTAGTCAAGGCCCCTGGGACTCAAGAGATATAAACCATGTCAGACGGAACAGTGGGAAAATGTGAATAAAATGACAAGTGTGTATGAAATAACACGGCAGCTTGAACATTTTAATCTGATGTTACGGTGAAGCCATGAAAACACAGTGGTTGAAATAAATCACTCAGGTTAAGCATCATATAGTCTCAACGTAGTGTTGGAACAACATACAGAGACATAATGTATATGTGATGTTGTCATACAATGTGGAAAATGGCTTTTTGCTGACTCGGAGGTTGCTTGAGAAGGAAATGTAAGGCGGGTTCAAGAGTTTAATCCTCCATGATATATTTAGTTTGTCTGCTGGGTGGTTAGAGGTTGAGCGAATGTGTCGTCCTACAGATGCTCCATCTTTTATGTCAGTGTATTGGCTGCACACTATGTCGAGCTTAACGCCAGAAAAACACATCTTCCTTTAACCATGCAGTGTTTGTTTTTTAAATATTATACCACATATAATATTATGGCATTATCTCCTATTTCGTTCAGTCAAAAAGTCTAATAACTTATGTTGCAGATGCGATACGATATAATACATTTCTGAACTGTGTCAAAAAATATTGTGAGTATATGGACCTTTAACATGGATTTGTCTCAGTCATCATAGGATATGTACAGCTGAAGGATGATAGGCGTCCTGGTATAAAGAATACACCTGAAAGAGATATTAAAACCATTCCTTCCTGGACGTTTGCTCTGTGAAGTCAATGTCTGAAAAATGTGGTTTTGGAAAGAGACAACAAAAAATGTCTGACCCAACTCCTGCCAGTTTTGATGTCAGTAAAGTACTGGCTGAGGGCATGATGCTGCCGGACCCTGCAGCACGCTCACACTTACCATCAGTGTTTATTCCGAATAAATCCCCTCGCAGGCTTCCTGGTGCTGTCTCCACACGCAGAACCAGAACTATCACAGTTTCTCTTATTGGAAAAGGACGAGAGTAGTGACTATTTATCAGTCTGAGCGTCACAGTAAACCGGAGCATTAAGGACAGACATCTCTTGCGCAGATGCAGTGGGAGTGCAGTGAGAGTCAGTAGGACTGCAGACAGCACTGTGTCAGATCCAGCTGCAGAGAGAATTTTTTGTCGTACCAATGAGGAAAACAGGTCTGGCCCCACAGACGTGTGCTGCTGACATAATGACTCCTGGCAGGCAGTAACTCATACATGTCTGTCCCTGTGCACCAGAGAAGGGTTTAACAGCATAACTGCATCATATCTGCTACTTAATGAAGCCTGAAATATGGTGACTCCTTCAGAGTTTCCCAGTATCAGGTCGGAATCCTCATCAGGCCATTTGACAGGCACAGGAGGCTCCTCAACCACTCAGCTGTTTTATATTCTATACTGCTTAAAGGAAAATTCTGTTATTTTACAATGTGGGTTGCGGATTTTTTTTTTTATGATTGTGGCTGTTGTTCCTTTGAGTTGTCATGTGATATTAACCAGCAGGTTGGTTACAGAGATACAGTGATATGGCAACAGCGCTAGACAACATCCGGACTTCAGCAGAAATTCAGTGAAGTCAGTCGACGAACATTTATCAACAGATCAACACAGGCATTTGACTTCTACAGATCTATCATGTTGTCAACTAACTGACAAAGAGAGAATACCTCAGAAGCAGAAAGAGGAAAATCTCAGACGTGTATGGGAGTAAACAGACTATCCACCCAGTAACTGAAACTAAATGTTACAGGATGTAAACCTACAAGATCAACCTGTTCCTCATAAACATCCATTGCTTAGCAGTAAATTTTCATGGTCTTTCATTGACCCTCTGTGTTGTCCCTGGTGGTGCACACGTTTACAATACAGCAGACTTTCACAGACTTTCGTCCAAACTGCCGAGGATCTAACTGAGGTAACCTTGCATTAATATGTCATTTAATTGGATGGCACAACAACTCCTTACATTCAATGTTTTTATTATGAACATAAAAATACCATTTTCATTTATTATAAATAACATTGACAGTTATGCCAAATTAGTGACCCAGTAATTCTACTGAAGTGGATTCGTAGCTCTGCGGCTGTACACTGAGGTATTTACCTTCAGTTGTCAGTTATCTTTCAGTTAAATGTGGCTTTGGATAATGTGGGCCTGTCTGGTCGGTCAGGACCGGGAGGAATGAGCAGCTATTATTATCCTGCTTTATGTCTCTGGCAGCGTAGCGGTGTCAGTGAGAGGCCGGTGCTGGAAGCCAGGGGGCCGGTTTCGGCCCGCTGGCTCTCCGAGGTGCTTCTTCTCGGCACTGAGACCTCCAAGTGAACCGCAGCAGTTTGGATGGGAAAGTGCTGAAGCAGCAAACTCAACCTATTTCGCTGGGTGGAGTTCCTATACCGTTATATACAGTAGGTCATAAAACAAGAAGCAGTGGCTTCTTGTTTTATGGTCGTGAGCCAGTTTATGACTTTATTATCAAGCAAACATTATCCCAAAGCTGTGATTCACACATCATTGTCAATTACCTGTACTCCACGTTTGTAGTCAGTTCGAGCGAGCATCTGGGAACGATTTACCAGAAATTAGTCTTTGTGTTTTAAAAGCAACGTGTGCCCAGGCTTCACCTTGTTGTGTTGGGTGTTGGCGAATGGACCGAGCTCCAGGATTCCTAGGATTCCTCTGAAGAGGAACCCGTGATAAGGGGAAATGCGCAGTAATGAGACGCCCAAGTCTTCTGACAGCAGTTTGCTTCACTGATGGATGGAGGTGAATGTTTGAACATCAGACGGACATAAAGAAGCAAATGGCTTTTATGAGCAACATGATTTATCCAACGAACAAGCCTTTGTCGAACGCCGCCGGCTGAATTTATGGCACTTGACACGTGAAACGAGCCATCATGGCTGAGTTTAGATGTCTGGCAGGGGTCCACGGTACTTTCACACAAAGGAAGCATGAAATATTAGCATTATTTTAAAAGGTTTCCGTATATTAGTGAGGAATTGGGTGTCCTTTTCCAAGATGGTTCACAAGGAAAGCCATTCACTTTTCCCTTACCTACAATTCTGCTGTCTGGAAAGACTGCTGACAGCCCGGCTCTCTGCTGCTTTGGACGGAAAATGAGAGAGAACGATAAAACACAAGGTTGCCGGAGAGGTCGCACATTTTCACTCGCAGTGTGAAAATGTCAGGGTCCGTTCCAGCTTGTCTGCCAATTTCATACAAATACATAGGTATTCCTTTTGATGAATTTAAAGTGAGGCTGTTGTTGCGTTGTTTTTTAAATATTGGATGTTGACGTGCACTTGAGACATATGATATAACCTGAGTGTTAAATCACATTTGTACAACATCTGTTTTCACAGTGTGTATTTCTCATCTCTGTGCTCTGAACATTATCATTGCTCTGCTTATTTGATGATGATCCCTAACGTTCACCAATTCTGACTCATTCTTCATATCGCTCTCTCACTCTCTCTGTTTTCATTCACTTTTTTTTGACACAGTTTTTCTTAAAGATTAATCCCAAAGCTTGTTGCACACGACGGAAGTAAATTAAACTTGCATTTAAGTGGTAAAGGACACAGTGTAACTCACACCCGCAGGAGGAAGTGAGCTATAAATCTAATGCGAGTCTCGTTACAGTAACAGGCTCGTAACGTTTCTGTGAAAATGATCACCTGTCAGTTTCAGTGATATAAAGCTCTCATCTCCATGTTGGATATGGAGTCAAAGTATAATTAAAAAGCTTCATGTACTTGAGAAACCACATCATGATCAAAAGCAGATTTGTCTCCTAGGCTAGTGCACTTTATGCACATGTTCGGTTCGGGTGTGGTTTTCTTTACTCTACAAGCTGTGATTTAAGACAGGACTCTGTTGGCCATGCTAAGTGGCTGGTTTGACTCTCTTTGTGTGAGCACTATTGAGTAGTAATGTTAAGATTTTTTTTCCCTCATGTTAACCCAGTCAAGTTTACTTTTTATAATATCCCCGGTGTTTTTTTACACTAGTCTCATTAGTAAGTGTATGTTAAGATCATGAATAATTCAGTGTTTCAACGGAAGCTGTGAAATAGATGAATAAATACCTTAATACCTAAGACCCATAAGACCAAAGCTAATGATTAAAACACAGTGAAAGTCAATCAATTAACTGTAGCTGTGGGAAAGTCGGCCGCTGCTATTGGCAAAGTCAACACAACACAAAGCTGTAGCTGATTCAATGAAAATAATTACCTATAATGATCATCATTACTATAATTAAACAGATTTCAACTGCTGAAATGGTTTACTAGGTTTATACAAAATATATTTAGCTTTGCATCATTACTGTCGCATGCAACAGAATTTTAAGCATTGATGATTTGCAACAAATATCTTTTTGAGAGTGGGTCTTCAGGGAAGAAAATCCATTGATGGAATAACCTGGTCATTCAGTGTATTCAGGTAGTCAGCTGACCTCATTCTTTGAGCACATTCTGTTACTGAACCTAGATCTGACCAACTGCAGCAACCCCAGATCATAGCACTGCCCCCACAGGCTTGTACAGTAGCCACTAGGCATGATGGGTGTATCACTTCATCTGCCTCTCTTCTTACCCCGATGCGCCCATCAGTCTGGAACAGGGTAAATCTGGACTCATCAGACCAGTTTTTAATAATGCGTTGGATGGTTCTTAACCCAATTTTAGTAGTTTCTGCAATCTCCTTCTGTTTCCACTGCTTGTTGCCAGCAGAAAGATAATCGCCCATGCAGTAATTATCCAATAGGAAGCTTGTACCTATTTGCTTAGTTAAATCCAGTTGGTGACTTTTTTTTTGGCCAAGCAGTGTTTATTATATGTGTTGTATAATTATCAATAATAATGTCAGTGCCATGTTTTCTGTTGTTTGGTTTACCATGGCTGCTGTCGCTTTCTCTGAAATGTAGAAGTTTGTGGTGGAAGTGATTATAAAAAGCTTCCGAACGTCTTAAAAGTTTTAAAAATATCATGAGAACATGAGGAGAGTTTCCAGGTTTGGTTACTGCTGTGGCGAGCAGGACTTCAATTTATGGAGGCCTGGACTCCCCAAATAACTTCTCCTACCTTACATTCAATGTGTAAAATGGTTGCTTTTCTTTGCAGAGGGGCATGACACAGTCAGCGTTACCTCCCCGTAACCTGACCTGCCTCCGCATTCAAATTCAGCCTTAATCCGGGGTGTAACAGAGACACGCCAACACAATGACACAAAGAGGCCAGCGGTGTTTTAAACATGTCCAGCCCATTGTGTGAGTGGTCCCTGAGATCAGAGAGGTGTCTGTCAGGGGGACACTAAAAAGGGTGTGTGGATGAGAGAGGAGGGGGAGGACTGTGTGTGTGGGAGAGGAGACGGAGGGCTTCCGACGGATATCGCTCCCTCGCCACGCGTGAACTGATGTGAATTTAGACGACAGGAGGCTGTAACCCCTGGGAAAGGATCTGTAACGGGGAAAAGGGACAGAGAGAGCTGAAAAATGGGATTGACCTTTAACCCCCTTAGTCGGTAATGTGATACTGGTATCTCTATTGTGGAGGGAGAGGGGTGGGGAGGAGGTCACCGGGGGAAAGGGAAGGTAGCCGCCACACCGCACTGCTGATTAGACCTTCCTGTGGTCAGCCACAGTGCTGCAGCGTGGAAACACACAAACATAAACACACACACACACACACACACGCAGTGGCACAGCGTAGACAGACAGAGCAGCCTAAAACAGAAACAAACCTTGCACTTCATTCTCTACTGCACACTCCAATCAGATCAGATGACAGCTTATCTTGTGTTAGACAGGGCCAAAGTCCCCTTTCACAAGCATGACAATTATGGAGGAAGGAAGCTACCGCACAACAGGTTTAACCATCCAGTTCAAATGGTGCTTGATGTTTTATTTTATTTTTTTTATTAGGGAAGAATAACGTAACATTTTCAGAGATATCTAATCTGAAAGACACCATAACGGAATCAGTGCAACTCGTTTCTACAAATTCATATTTTTTCTCATGACATTTATAGCTTAAACCCATTGACATTTCAGTAAAATGTGGTAATTAGAGGGAGCTTATCTACTGAACACTGCAGAGAGGGGTCACGTCAACGTGATATCAACGGTCCAGAGCATGCAAATTAGCCCGGGTTCGTTGTGTCATCACTTACCTGCAAGTATTTGAATAATTTCACGGGGGGAGGGACTGATTCATTTTCTTTGGATCCTCTCTCTCTTCACCACCTGTGCAAAACATCTAAAATCCTCTCCAAATCCAGTTCTGGGGAAGTGGTAGCTTTGAATCATCTAAAGCTGAGGTGAGGTAGGTACAGGTTTGTGTTGTAATTTTACAGGCAACAGGTAAATTGTCTTGAAAGGATAAAAACTCTCCAGCTATTGATTTTTGATTCAAGAAAATCTTTTTTTTTTTAAGTCTAACTGCAGCATAAACTCTCAGACAGCTGGCACAGCAGTTGGCACAACAAAAAAAACAGACTGCGGTTCCTAAATTTCTCCTAATAATTGTTTAATATGCTGGTACCTCATCTTGTTATTCCTAGTGTAGGAAACACCTCAATCAACTTGTACTTGTTGCAGTGGAGAGGCCGGGCTCTCAGGGCAGAAACCTGACTCTCCACAGTGATTTATTGTTTAACTGAGCCGACTCATTAAAGTTAGCTGTAACTGATGCCATAAAACGCCTGGCCTCCATCCAAACGCTGGGTTGTGTAACAGCACAGGTTTAGTATGCAAACTGCCATACCTGGAAAAAACACACTGCACCAAACAGATCTGTGTTTTCTGATGGTGTCTTTATGCTCAGAGCTGAGTCCGACGGCGCCGAGACGACGTGATACGACCGCCGGGCTCCTTTTACCCCAGCAGTCTGTGCAGGAGCTTTCTACTTGTAGGAGAAAGAGGAATGGAGATTGTGTGTGGATTGTGTGTGAGTGTGTGTCTGGCAGTTTGGTATTTCCTGAAGGAGTTTCCTCCTACCGTCAGAGCGGAACCACCCTGGGCCCCTCAGCAGTCCAACCCACAGGCTGACCCGGTACTGCTCCCAGAGAGAAGCAGAAAGCCACTGCAGGAGTTTGGAGCCACGGTGGAGGTGAAGGTGTAGAAAGTAGTATAAAGGAGCATTGATTAAAGTGGTGATGAAAAGCGGAGTGGGTTATTATTAAGGAAGGAACACGAGGTCTCGCCAAGCCAAGACAATGTCTCCAGTTCAGCTCCAGGCTGTCGGCACCCGTCCGACTCTCTGAGAGTCTCATTGTTTCTCTGTTGCCTGTGTTCACGTTCTGTGGCGCTGTTTGTGCTTGAGGGATAGGTGTATCTTCAGCTGCGCACGGTGATTTATCGTCCACGCTCTGCCTCTGAGATAGAGAGGGAGCACCGAGGCTCGTGGGCCAGGATTCCTGTGCCATTAGCTTAGTGCTGAGCGCAGGGCCTGACGAGAGAAAGCTGCCAGACGAGAGAGAGGGAGAGAGAGAGGGAGAGAGAGGGAGAAGGAGCCTTGTTGACAGGGTGAGGGAGAGAAGGGTAAGTTATGTCAGGCTGTGTCTCTGCCCTGTAGTCCCAGCTGGGCTTCATTACCCAGAGATCTCTGCAGAGGAACACGGCGGCGACTGAGATGCACAGTCCAGCCACAGGAGAGGAGGGGAGAATGTGGGCGTGGTTTCGGACCTCTGCTATTAGAGTTTTTATAAATGTCGCTCTCTTCTGCTGTTGCTGCTTCCTACCTCTCTCTGAGCCAGCACTATAATGGTTGATCATTTATAATCATATCAGGGTTTATTTTGAAACATCGCATTATATAAAACCACACGGCACGTTTTCATGTATGGGCCATCAAGCAGCCTCATTTCACCCATGATTAAGTGAAGGTAACAAAACAAAAGGTCTGAGCACTAAATTAAGTCTTGGAATGAAGGCATGAAAACCAGTGTTGATTTAGTGCTGTTTTTTTTATATATATATATAACTGAAGCATCAGTTGTGTGAGAATATCTGACTCCTGAGGAAAGGGAGTGGACCATGGCAACCAGTGTGACTGAAAACCCATGAGCACAACACGTCCTCAAACGTGCAGGACAGAGAAAAAAAGACATTAACTTTATCAATGTTGGACGCTTCATATGCTCCATTGTCCTTCTCGACCTCCCTCTACACGACCCCTGACCTATAACCCACCTCAGTAAAATATAATTATATGTAGAGCTTTTTTTTTCTGGCCATTGTTATTTTTTAAAAAATAGTTTGGAAAAACTTGGAAACCTATTGCATGAGGAGAAATCGTAATACTCAAGAACAGATCACTTTATCCTGACTGTGTGTCTGTGTGTGATTACCAGTGAATGAAAGTTTGACATATGAGGGGGGGTGCGGATTTATAAAAAGTCGTTATTTAACAATGATCAATCACACATGTGTTGAGGTCGCGTCACAATCACCTCTATGGTGTCTCCTTATTGTGACTGTGTCCTTATTGTGGACACAGCAGGGGAAAACAGGAGCGCAGCCACAAGTCAAGCGTCTGAGAATGGCAGGAAAGGCAGGAAGGAAGGAAAAGAAAGGAGGACAGTGAGTGAAGGATGGAGGTGTAGTACTGGCTCAGAGCAAGTCGCTGAGATTTTTAATGTGTGTGAGAGTGTGTTTGTCCCATAGTGCACTATGTTTATAAATCAGTGAGACGGGCAGTGTGTGTCTTGCCGGGCCGGTGTTTCCTGCAGTGTAATCCGAGTCAGTGGTGGAATGTGTGAACCACATCCGACTCCACTCGAGGCCCCGACTCACTCAATATCCCACTGTAAACAACCCGGCTCGGCCAGGTAGCGTCACTGTACACCCCCCGACCACCCCCGCCCAATCAAAAAACAACACAATACAGGAAGTGGTTCAAAATAAAAGCACACTAGGACACGCAAGTCAGCAGAGGTCAGTCCGGGAAGGTGATATGCAACTTTCATTTAATTTCTTTGACATCTCCACTGCGTGTGTATGTGTGTGTCCGTGTCTGTGTGTGTGTCTGCATATGTGCATATGTGCATATGTGCATGTGGTTTAGACTATGAGGTTAATTGTAGCGTGACCTCTCTAATGTCTTTCCCTGGCTTGTTATCGTGATTGGGTAATTAATTCTGGGGTTGCTCACCCCTCCAACCCCCCAACTATTCACACACTCATATGTCTCTCTTTCACACAAACACACACTTACACACATCCCTTGTGATCCATGAGACCCCACATTCCTGCAGCCCTGAAGCTGCTGTGTCGCATTAGTTTTCTCCTCTGAGGGCCTCAGTCTCTTTTTTGCTCTCGCTGAATTTATTTCTCTTTTGCGCTCCATCATTCTCCGAGCTTGGTCTTCTTGTTATTTTGTGATCCCTCCCTACAATTTACTATTTTGATTATGTACCTCAGGCAGCTCCTTCTGCCATATATAACAGTCTTATACACATGTTAATTATTGAAATCTTGAGTTATAGTGGATTCTCTGAATACACTTCAAATGACTGACAGCAGTGTTATTACTGTTTAATGTAGGCTACACCATTATTGTTTACATTTCTTTATTTGTTTTAAATAAAGGCCCATTTACTTATATGTTAAAATTATGCTATAGGTCTTGGATGGCATAGGTGCAGCATATATATATATATGTATATATATGTATATATGTATATATGTGTTGGAACTTAATGGCACCATTAACAACATGTGAACACTTAAAATGAGACTTGTATCCACTAGTATGTTCCCTCTGGCACTTTCCTGCACACCTGCTATCCAGGACCATTTGACAGGACGCACGAGCGCATAAGCATCGTTCTGTTGCAGCTGCTGGAGTCCGGGCTAGTTGAAAAAGACGATATGTCGATATATTATTAAACAGCAAAGATCAGTAAATCAAGTAAATACTTTCCGAGCATGATCTGGATGAAGCAGCCACTTCCTCTGAGCAGCAGGCAGCGTGCTGTTTTTCTCCCGCCCTTATCACTCAATCACAAGCCAGCAGATGTAGAAAGAGAGAGTCGGTGTGAGAGCGAGTGAAGGGGTGGGTTTTCTCTCTCTCTCTCTCTCTCTCTCTCTCTCTCTCTCTGACACTCTCTCAGGTTCTGGCTCTCCCTGTTTGGGCACGATGAGAACAGCAGATTATTTGGGCTGATAAGATGAGGAATGCCGCTCAGAGAGGAAACACCATTCTAAAGGAGATGCCTACTGACGACTCTTCCCTAATTCTCCCCCGTATGTCATCCAACACCCCCAACACTGATGCCGGCCTCCCCTTCCTCCTGTCTCCCTCCACCCTGTACAGGAAGGATAGAAGTGAGAAGGGAAGGAGGGAAGGGAGCAGGGATTGAAATCTGTTGACCCAGGACCGATGGGCATGTCCATTCAAGCCTTATGCCGACTTCTGCCTTTCCCTCCTGTTATCACTCTCTCTCTCTCTCTCTCTCTCAGATATTGCATATCTCTTCTATGAGATGTTACATCTGTCACAGCAGTATCACTGCAAAAAAACTTTTCAGTCCTCGCACACAAGTAGCTCCTACGAAAACTGGAGATGCCTGCAGATTGTCCACAATGGCCAAGGAGCACATTCTTGGAAAATACATTCCCGTTGAATTTTGTGATTGTTCACCACATTTTGTTGGGGAGAAAAAATATATATGCTGTGGACAGATATTTCAAAACTTGGCTGAAGAAATCCCAAACGTTCCTTTGACTGCACACTGCCAGAGGAAAGGTGAAAAAAAAAAAACAGGGTCTCTATTATTGTTGGTTGAAGAAAATATTTAAACATTTTATTCGCGACCGAGTCTTTCTTTTTCTTAAAACACAAAAATGTACAATCCGAGTTGAGATGATTTCAGCATGTGTTCAAAAACGTTAGCTCCCTGTTAACACTTAGCTGTTAAAGGAGTTTCTTTCCAAAAAATACTTGATGGCTTAACAATGCCAGGTGTTTAAGAAAATCTCATCTGAGTCCACAATAAAGGTGGTTTAACGAATAACTGTTTCAATACCCTCAATCACATAAGTCACCACCCCCCCCCCCCCCCCCCCCCCCCCCCCCCCCTCCGCCCCCCCTTTGCTGACTCAAACTGTATTGAATCAGCTGTATTAGAGCATGTGCAGCATGTTTATGAGACAAAGAAAAGTCCCCGTTTCCCTCTTTCCTGGAGCAAGTGTGTGTGTGTGTTCGTGTGTGTGTGTGTGTGTCCCTCACAACTAACGTCTACGTCATTTTTTGCCCATTCTGCTCCTAAAATGGGGGCTGGTAGAGAGTGTGTGTTGTATATATGCATTGGTATGTGTGTTTGTGTGTTATGGGGGCTGATTGAATGTAGATTGCGTGTGTGGAGTCAGACAATGGCGCATGTTTTCAACCTGCTTGTAGGAAAAGTTCGATGTTGAAGAGTGAAATTATTACCAAACAGGCTGACTTCAGTTTAAAGCTACCACACATACCACAGTTGGGTGCGTACACTTTTCCTGTGTGATTGGAGATCACAACAACATGTCAGGTAAGATCGCTTAGAGCCTGATCACCAAACAGAGTGGTTTACAGTCATCTGCCTGAATAGTTTCATAACTGCCTGTGCGTCTTGTGTCTTCCTGTCATATCTGGTCATGCGCCCAGCAATGACCATGGTTTGTACCATATTAATAGGAACCAACCAAAATAAGGTTTTAAAAAGTTTTTTAAAAATCTTAAAAGTCTTTTAATTTTTTTTTTATTAAATAAAAAAATTGTAGGGTCATGTCAACAGATAGACAAGTTGTACATATGATGCAAAAATGAATGTTTTCCTGCATGTGAAACAAAAAGATTATAATTATTTTGTGATTATCTCGGTAGCAACCAGTCACACTGACTTTCATCCAGTGAAAAAACATCGTCCTGTAAGTGGGTTTGTCAGAAGAGTATACACCAGTGTGCATTATTCAGGAAATGTAATGACAAGTTTTGTTTAGGTTTAGGTTAGGAGATATTTCAGGTTCAAAACAATTACCAATAAAACCTTACAAATGAGCTGTTGCCCACTTCTACCTCGTAAACAGTTAGAGACCACAAGAATCATCGTTTACACAAATGCAAAGGCTCAGTGTCAAGGCCCAGACAGGCCCCTCAGTGCTGTACTGAGATTACACGACAATTAAGATAAGACTGGCTGACATCCCCCCCTCCCACAGACACCCCCCCCCCCGCTGACCGAGGCTATCCTCCCTTTACCACAGACCCCCCCCCCCCCGCTTTCTGTGTGTGTGTCTGTGTGTGTGTGTGTGCGCGTGTGTGTGATTGTAAAGAATGTTGTTTAAAGAACAGAAAATTATGTTCGCCTTTGATGTCTCCTGACATCTGAATCACCCAGAGGCTGATAGAAATATCACACACACACACCACACAGACACACACTGAGGCTTTACTGCACAAAAGCGCTACCTCACCCAAACAGTATTATACCAACGTCCAAACAGACTAAACACACATTTCACTTTTCACGGGAAATGGCTCAACAGCTCAGTGTCAGCTTGACCTCAGTGGAGGTGAACAGTCACCTGAGCTCTCCTCCTCCTTCTCTCTCTCTCTCTCCCCCTCTCTCTCTCTCTCTCTCTGTCTTTCTTTCTCTGTTATTCTATCTTTCTATCTCTAATATCTTTTTCTCCCCCTCCATCTCTCACTCTTTCAGTGTGCAGATTTCTGCTGACTCCGCGAATTATGATCTGTTTCCCGTCCGCAGGAATAATAGAGTGCAGGGGGACAGGGGCGGGGGTGGAACAGTAGTGAGGAGTCCAGCTCCACTGTGGTTACGCACTCTGTACTGGCTGACATCCCCCCCTCCC